>JAUBNZ010000877.1:0-13912 GCA_032355485.1 Bonnemaisonia californica
GGTTGAGTTGTAAGGTCAAATCCGGAGGTCTCGGTTGCCTCTTTAGTGGGTAGGATAGCTAGTTAGCTAAGCCTTAAGTATTAGAATTTTACCCCATTACTTACAGCAAAATACTAACTACATCTGCCCAATGTACGGCCAGGTGGCCGGAAATCAGCTGTAAACATAGGCTTACAGTGGTGCTCAGGCAACCTCCATCTGCTCCCCTGCGGAGGGTGGCAGATGGATGGTTTGGGGGTTTCGGGCCATGAAGGATCGGCGGCGGTACTGTAATAGGCGGCTGCCAGCGATGGCAGCTGCCCATTGGCAGGTGTGGCAGGGGTGCTGCACCAGGGGGTCACACCCAGTGAGAACTGGACGCGGGCAGAGTTGTGCCCGTGTGGGTAGAAGTGGGGGTCCGCCCGCTGGCCATACGCATCCAGGTGTGCCCCCGGGGCACACGTCGACACGCAGTCATACGGAGCCCGGTGGTCCTCATCGGGCCGGAGTGGGCGTAGAGCTGTAGACACACGTGCCCCCTGGCCGGTACACGTGTGGGGTCAGGTCCGGCGGCTCTGCGTCCGGGGCACTGTAGTGCCCCTCAGGGACGCCGCCAATGTGTGCCGGCCGACCCCGCGGGGCCACCTGTGGCCGTAGGGAACACGTGGACAAGGGGATTTGGGAAGCTCAGTGGTCCTCACCAAGCCGGATTAGATCCATAGTTATGGGACACACGTGAACATTCACAGGTACATGTGGTTTCCAAGAAGTAAACAAACCATAGTCAGTAACCGTAGAAATACCCCCGGGCCGTGGCCCGTGAAGTAGCTTGGGGGGATGAGGAGCAATTAGTATCTTGCCAGCATGGCATGGTGCTACACCTTACACTGAAAGGTGATCCCTACCTTGCATAAAAAGCAACTGCAACTCCGAACACATGGATGCAGAACGATACATTCAGGCACATGGAGGTTTACACTGAAAGGTGATCCCTACCTTGCATGAAAAGAAACTACAACTCCCAACATATGAGTTGCGAACCGAACCGTTAGGCACACACACGCTTACAATTATTTCGAGAACGTGGTTCTTGGATGAAGAGCAGCAACAAACCTGGGCAATGGATTTTCGAAGTTATGAAATCATGAGCAGTATGAGATTGATTACGGTGTCTGGGAAATAAAGTGATCTTTCAAAGAAGGATTTTATTAGCAGGGAAGGGACGAACAATCAGAGGTGCATATTTGTAGGGAAACCGTCCATTCTCCATCGCACGGCAAGCACACGTAGGTCCTGATCAAGTAATTTAAATTCTACTGGGCTCTTTCTAACTGCTACGTCCCCTAAAAGTCTAGTTTCTATCCATCCCAACCTGCACACGCGCAACCGTCGCCCACCTTTCTGGCGGATCGTGAATGCCTTCTTGATTGAATGGAATTGTTTTGTTTTGCCATACGGACTTCGTAACGTCTGTGTATTTATCAAGAAGAGTTGTAAGAGTTCGTTGCAGATTTCGCGCTGGTTGGAGACGAGACCGAAAGAGATCCACTCGTTTTTCACATTGCCGTCCTTACGGACGTGCCAATACTGAATGTACATACCGGCAGCCCACATGCATCTGCATCCATCAATTCACATCGTCAACCGCAGCCATCTAGACTCCAACATACTATAACTCCTTGAACGAAGTCACATATCCTTAACGCCACCCGCAGACTTCGGCGACCATGTGGTTGTTCTCGAATTACGTGAGGGGTAGAGCTTCACATGCGTAGTCGTGCTTCAACTCCTCAGTCGTTTTGTGACAATGTGGATCTAAGAGCACGAAACGTAGCAATGAGTTGTTTTCCGCATTTCCTGATGGGAGTTATAGAGCTCATGCAATCACTGTTCTGTTAGTCGGTCAAAGGGCGTCGAAAATCGGGTGAGCCGTCGTTTTCCGGTTTGCTACAAACTTTGCCAGTCCAATTTTTGACGAGCAACTCTTACTTAAATTGCAATTCTATCCCTCTTCTCTTCTTTCCATGTTCTGAGAGCTCTCCAATTTTGAAGCAAAATATACTTGACATACGACGGTGGTGTGTCGTGGTGGAGGGAGATATAAGCGAGTCCTGATAGATTACTGTTATAAGATTCGGCGTCGCAGCCGCCCAATGAGAATAGTCCACTTTTGATTTCCTCCCATGTAGAGATTGGTAATTTGCTACCTTTGGAAAATCTATGGACCGTATGGCTAAGATCTCGCATTGAAAATATCTGGATCCGATCCTCTGTGGAGTGATTATCTTCAATGTAATTTAGAAGGGATAGGAAAGCACCGAAGCTTTAGGATGGAACTTTGAAGTGCTTTATACCTGCTCATTCACCGGTGTGGCTACCATTGGGAGGGTTCATAAGTACCCACACGACGCGATTTCATTCGATGGCATGCCAAAATAAATAATCTCCAGCTAGGAGAAAAACTTAAGTAACATGTGGCTGAACTCCAAATGGTAAGTATAATACGCTTGGAAGACGGAAAAATGAAGGGCCCATGACGTATCCTACCCGATGCAACGGCCTGTAGCCTATTGGAGGCACTTGTTCCGATGTTTTGGAAATATGAAATGGTGCGTTTCTGATATCCATAAATTATTCCTTCACAAGGGTATCTTAAATTTTCATCTTCAGTCAACAGGAAGGTATGTGACCTGGTTTGAAGGGAGATTAATTTCAGGCAGCTGTGCGCCGTCAATCGTGGTTAAGTCATACAGCAAATTCAACCAGGCGTTTTAAAACTTTGAAATTCGGAACATAGCTATTTTTCAAATCCCAGTTAAAATTCTATGTGTTCTCTATGTGGAAACAAGGAACGGTCGAGGGCCTTCGGCCCCCGAGCGTTCGCCAAAAAAAGCTCGGGGCCTTCGGCCCCCAGCTAGAAAATAATTCAAGGGTCGGGGGCCTTCGGACTCCGAGCTGCAAGGTAAATAAAAAACGCTTGGGGCCTTCAGCTCCAAGCTGCGAAATCCTAGGCTGCCCGGTGGACCGCGAGCGGCAGTGTAGAGCGTATGATAAAACACGTGTAACATATTTTTTAAGTATGTTTCCTACAAATTAGGCTATAGATGGGGTTGGGGACTTGACGGCCAATAGATTTGGAGCCTTGCTGCTGCTGCTACTGAATGTTTTTATTGCGTAGTGGAAATTAGAAGTACGGTAGAAAAACTGAATATATGGGTGCTTGTAGTTGGGTGAATTGCTACTGTAGGGGTAGTGGGCAGAAAGTGTGGGCGTACAGTAGAAAGATTAAATAAACGTACCCAAATAGTGTAGGTAATCATTAATGATAGGAGAATATTGTTTTCGACGTCAGAGGCTAACGTAACCTCTACTTAAATCGCCACCTTTTGCGAAGTACCTCATACTATGATGTTAATGGAACTTGACTTCAACATCAATTAGAGTTAGTATCATCAATAGAGACGTCATCTGGTGAGCCGAATGGGCAGGTTGCACTACGAGTTGATATCGATTATACTACAACTGAGTAAATCGAAAATTCCTGGTGTACTAGACTTACAAAGCTTTTTCTGCAGCAAAGTCTGTAATCTACAGTCGTGATTCACGACTTCTTGAATAGGTCGATGGGGGAGAAAACGTAGAATGGTTCTCTTTTGCCCGGCGGCTGATACGTGAATACTTGACAATGGTCCTTGTCGAAGGACTTTTCGCAATTAATTCCTTGCTAATACGATGTGTCACAGAGTTAATCCGCAATTCTCCAAGCTCAATCCTTATATGTAGCTAGGCGACGAACATCATGAAGTTATTCTGTGTTGCTTGAAAAGAACAAGACATTAACATCCTACATTAAAATTCACATCCGACTATGTTCGTAAAGAACATTACTACTTATGGGTCGTGCTAAATTCTCGGCATGGACAAATTTGATGGCTAAGTTGAAAGTCGACTGCACAAATTCTCGAGCAACGCATGACCCAATCGAAAAGCCTTGATTATCGAGTATTGTCTGTTCGACCATCGCCTTCAATAAACGTTGCTTACAATCGGCCTTAGTACAGGAGATAGCACATTTCTATACGTTACTATACCCATACCAAGCGTTTATTGCTGCGAAATGCTGAATTCACCTACAATGTCCCGTACTTCACCGCACACAGTCCACTTAGATGTGGACAAGTATGAAGATATAAGCGCTAACCAGTCCTTACAGAAGATGGTATTAAAGCACACAACGTATGGATATCCGTACATATGTTACTAGCAGCTGAATATTTATACTAGCACGTGTATTTTGCCCATACCAAACCTTTTCCAAAGCGTGATCTGCTTACTCGAATGAATTTACCATTAGCAGTTCAGTACTTTTGCACTTGTATTCTCGAGACAGCTTTTTCCTATATGTAGAAATTATGAATGGCTTTTCGTCAGACATAGGAGCATAAGAGGTGACACACTTGTGCCTGCTCGTCTCAACTGCAGACTGAACCTTACCGTGCATGCAACATGCAGCGGCGAAAAATCCGCAACAGAGTGCATGGCGGTATTCGTTACGTACAATAGTACAAATGCGAAACACAGGTGCATCGTCCGCATTTCTTTTCGTAACTAAACTGTGGTATCAATTGCCCATGTATTCTCGAGACAGCTTTTATCTCTATCCGGAGAGGTATGCATTGCTTTTCGTGAGACATACCACACCTAACACGTGTGCCTGCCCTTCTCAGCTACAGGCTCTACATTACAGAGCATTCACTATGCCCACTACTGCATGGTTGTAGTTGTTAGAACTATACACACTTCCTATACTCGCATTGCTGTTCGAAACTACGCGCGTGCGATTCTGGGTTGCTGATTGCAACGTACTGTACACTCCTGAGTGGACATCCGTGCATTGCTGTGCAACGTACGAATGAACACCCGTGCATTGCTTTGGGTGATACGTAGAACCCACCAATGCACTCCTGATTCCATATTACAGTGCAATGCGTGCATGAGTGCATGGGATTTCTTGGGACAGCTCATATGTATTGCTAGGCATCGTTGGGATCCTTTTCGTGAGGGATACCGATCACACACATTACACGTGTCTCATGCAAACCCACAGGTTCATTAGTCGAAAGGAGTTGTTCAAGGCATTTATCCAGGTATAATTTTTGCGATTCATGTGAAAATGGCGCGTTGATCTTGTGCATGTCATACTTCGCAACAAATCTCGCATCTGGGCTCTATGAAACCGTGGGCAGAAAACCGTTCCTGCATATTGGTTATTCCAGCCACCCTCTGACTCTTCGTCACCAATTTCTTTCGTCCGGCAATCTTTTCTCATCTCTACCTGTAACTCAAGCATGCCCCTGCGACCTTCTTCTATTTCTACGCATTATGGTGAAGCTGAGTGACCAGTAAATTTGATGAACTCCTTTGATTTCATTTCAGGCACTCTTTCTTCTCCCCGTGTAATCTCACGTTTTCGCACAACGGGAAATGTGCAGAGGAGAGTTCGGGCAATTAGGGTTATCAACCCGCACGTCATAAAATATGAAGCGAATCTCGGGGATTATGTTGAGAATTTACGAACAGAAAATGACGCATCCGATGATGATGAGGATTTCAGTGACATCCCACTGCAAAGGACAGTCACGGAAACAGACGGTCTGAATTTAAAGTAACTCTCTCTCCATAACTACCCGTTGGTAGGGTTTCGTCATATCAGACAAAGGTTCCATTCATCCGGAGAAGATATCCTGCGTATCCTGATTCAAGTCGATACAGAGCAAATATTCAGAAGACATACATTGAACAGTTCCGAGATTCTCTTCGAAAGTACAAGGATTTACTGACATTTATTGACGAAAATACTCGAGTATGCTCCCCATCTTCATCTTCCATCAAGCCATTGATTGCCGCGCATACAATATACGGGAGACGAGAATTTAGTATTTTGACGGCTCACGTTTCGAGTGATTCTGACATTTCCATTCCGTTCATTGGAAGTATCTGCCAAAAATGTAACAAGCCAGTGAAAGTGATCTGTGTGACTGCTGGTCTTGACGAAAAACATATCTCGTTCAACTGTAGCTATGAGGTGTCCTTCACATTACCCGGAAACAAACTGCAAATTTGCAGTCATATAGATGTATGTCGAGGGGACGCCAGTATCATCAGAGAGATCGAATCTACGCTTCTTCATCGCAGTAATCAGCGAAGCTCCGTCAAAACTTCAAGGTTCGATACTAACCTTCCCCTCATTCTTCCAAATCGCACATACCGCCAAGTTGAGGTTTTCGAGCTGGAAAGCCGGTTCACCGCAAGTTTATCCGATCGCACATAACGACTAATGCTTACACGGAAATGCTGGATAGCATTCGACAAGTCCTTGATGTGCTTTTGTGCCATTTTCGGAGATAAACTGGAACGACTTAACTGCCAAATGTGTCGTGGGAATCCGTCCCGAAGTGGTAGCTGCGTTTACGAGGAGGCATTTAAGAATATTCAGAACTATTAAAGTGTTAATGGCCTAATCATTCAATCCCCTGATAATATTACACGACTTGATGATCCGACGTCGTCCTCAGACACCAACGATTTAGACGGTGAACCTGATACAGATTCCGACTCCGACGATATTTATTCAGCGAATACCGGAAGAAGAACACCTCTTATTTGCGGAGGAGAGCTGGATGCCTCGAAGAAAACTGTTTCGTCGTTAGAGGATTCCACAAATCGCGAATTGCCTGTGTTCAGAAATGAAAATGACTCCAGGTGCTCAAATTGCAAAGGCTAAAAGGTCTCCAAATCAGACAAGGAAAACGCTTCTCTCCACTATATCGAAACGTTACTCTCTTCACATTGGCTCATGGAGCTCCTACTTTAACAGTTGAAGATTGACATTGCCTTAATCGCAGATGCGGTACCTTGAACAGATATATCGGTGTTTCCCAAGCATAATTTCCTGCTACGAAGTCATCCGCGTACCCTACAGAACTCCTTTACATGTGGGTTCAAACGGTCTGTCTTCAGGGACATTCCTTTCAGGATGCCCTACTCGATACTACTATTTTGACTCGTTCAACCGCACAGAGAATTGATTCCGATCTCCTTCGCAGGGAAAGAGGTGAGAAACGCCGGAGCAGAAGAAGGCCAAATGATTTTTTCCGAAAGTTTCTCATGAAAATTGATGTCAGCAGTACCTCCATTGCACAAAAACTGTTCTCCTGTACTACTTGTGAGACCAGCATCTCTCCAAGGGAGGCTACAAGCTTGGGTGTCCCCCTTGAACATGCGCAAAACGACAAGAGGTTCGATGTACTCGTCGTGGACTTTACTGCAGCAGCTCTTCTAGGTACGCTAATGAGCTACATCCGCAGCTCTGTCACTGTGACTTCAGCAGGAAGATCTCTCAGGCAATGCCAGTACTTGATCAAGCCGGCCCCTTTCCGAATGGCCCTCAAGAAATTATTGCAATCGTCACGCCAATGAATTAGATCAATTTCTTTTAAAAATCAGAACTCAGAGGTTAACATAGAACGTCTCAGGTTCGACATTGAGCTCACAAAAATTGACCAGAAAAGAGAGGAAGAAACGGATTTCTGGAAGGCATTGTTTCCGAACTCTCTTCGTTTCTGCCCCAGAATCTGTACACAACGGCAGTCACATCTCGTGTTGGAGCAAACTAATCATGAAGAATTGTGCATCTGCAGCTTCGAGAGATCAATTATTGCCGAGTGTATGACTTCTTTCATTCTACCTCTGCTGCGACAGATATTCAGACGAACCCTACAGGACATTTCATGCAATATAAACGCAAACAAGTATAGTTGCAACCAGAACACTAGAACGGAACAACTGACGCAACTTCCTCTTCCAGATCGGGAGGATCTCGACAGAGCCATTCAATTGACTATGGATCTTTTCCCCGAAGAATCTGATAGTAGCATTGAAAACGCGGAACCTTCAGAACGAACCATTTGTGTGCAGTTCAATAAATGAAACCAAGTCTCAACTCCTTCGAAACAGATAATTCGCTGAATCACTACTATATCTAGTGGAACTTATTCTCACACACTCCATTTGTCCGTTCTACGTCCGCAACGCAAGTTTCTTATCCAGAACATGTCGACAATCCAATACTCCTAGAGGAAGAGAAGCGTGACAAAGACAGCTTCCAATGTAATCATTCCTTGATGTCACATTCCCTCTCTAACCACTTCATGATTTCCAAGTGCATGCTAAATTTCGCAGACTACCGACATCATGAAATGACTTCCGTCTTCAGCACTACAACAGCTCCGAGTTCTATTCCGCCACCTTGTTCTGCATGGAATCTTCAACTGTGCTCTGCAGTTTCTTCAGGTGGTGAAACAAATCTTATTAAATTTCGTTTCTGCCGTGAACTCATTCAATACTGTGATCCTTCTCCACATATTGCTCGTGGAATTGCGCGTGCAGCCCCTGTGGTGATTGATGAGCACGTTAAAACTGCATCTACGTGTTTCAAGATGTTTGACAGATTGTCTTCTGTAGATTCTACATCATACGAAAAGCACTTCGGATATTTCTCCGTTACGACACTAGGAGATTTAGAGAGCGACGGTGCGACAACTGGAATCTTATTCCTAGGAAGAACAGCCTACAGACCGCTCATTACCTTCGAGGGTGTGGAAAGAAACCATTGCTCAAAGAAATATGTCACCTCAGATTACCATTCCCCAGGTCTATTAAAAATCCAATGTCATTGTGATAAGCCTAAACTGATCAGTTTCATCCTACTGACTCGTAAGGAGTCCACTTGGTTGTCGTTTTACAGCGTTCTAACTCATTTCCAGGCTCCTCCAAGAACATTATGTGATGACAACGCATGTAACCTATTCAAATCTGCTTTACTCCGTGTTCCCTGGCTGCTTCATGATACTCTTGTGGTGGTGGATCGCTTTCATTACAAATCACAGACGTGCTCGTCATTCTTCGATCCTGACTTTTAACCATCACTAGATTCTCATCACACTTCAAATGCGGAATATTTCAATGCCCGCATCTCGCGCGCAACTCATCACATGAGATATATCAAGGGCAGAAACTTGGTCCCCTTCCTTCAAGTTCTTTTGGCTCTTCTGAAACTCTCCGTTCTATTCAAAAAAACATAAAACAAATAAGATATTGAAGACAAAGACTTTCCTTTATTCCTCCGCAATATTTACTCTTGCTGCTGCAAATGCTGCAACGTTACAACTTCGAAAGTTCTCACGCGACCTTCAGAAGCCAACGGTGACAGAGGTGAATTAGTGCTACCCGATTGAATTTTGCATTCCGCAGAGGTCCTCTCTTCAAATTTATTCCACAATGAATCACAGATCAAGCGCTTTTCAACATCTCTTTCCTTCTTCAAGGTCTCGTCTAGTTGTCTTGTCAGACCTACACGCTTATTTGTTTATAGGGAATCTTACAAACGACTTCGAATGTTACCTTAACAGAAGGGATCTACCCTCGATTAAAAATCATCCACCACGACACGAAATCAGTGGAGAAAGCTTTGGTCCTCCTTCTGAACCGCAACAAATATCATGGAGGCATACTGAAAACAACATGCACTTGCTCGTAATTATTTCGGGATCCTGAGTAGCATCGTCATGCTTCAACTTGCGCTCTTCTCCGTATCCACAAAAAATTGTAATTGAATTAGTTCCACATTTTGCAACAACGCCACTAACGTCGGGAGGAACAATACGGAACGACTTCTTCCAATTTCTTCCATGCACGTCACCTTCTTCGATTCCGCGCTTCTCTTCGCGTAATTCTTGTTCAAGGTCCTCTGCTCGTTTCGAAGAGACTCAGTCAGATCGACAGTTTCTATCCTTTCCTCAATTGGCTTCGACATTTCAATGGTCATCTCACGGTCCCTTAATTTTAATCTTCACATAGTGCTTGTAAAATCGGCTTGAGCAGAGGTTCTCTCTCATAAAAAAGCAGCAAGTATCCACTGTCCCTTCAAGCACCCTTCCGCTCTCCTCAACAAATTCTTACTTGGAATGGATAGTTCATCAAGGGTTACAATTCTACCCTCCAAGGATAACTGCAGGCGCAACCAATCAGGAGCGAAATGAGAATAGACAGCTTGAATTGAATTCGCTCTTGCACCATGAACTTCTCGTATCATTTTCAAAACTCTTCTAAACTCTTCTAAAAACGTACTGTGCAACTACTGGAAGTCCTTTATGTTAAGCCTTGTGAAGTTCTTTTCAATATTCGGATCAATCACCAGACAATTGTTTCCATCTCGAGTACTGTAAATTTCAGTACTCGGATGCCAGCCCGGAATGGCGAATTCCCCACTTCCATTCTTGTTCCGTACCCATTCATTCCTTTTCTTCTGAGGTCTTCATTTGCGATTTATTACCGAGAACCCAGCTAATCCATTCGTAAAATCACTGATAGCTTCAACACACTCCTCATCATGAAAATTAATTGTGGAAGAGTGTAATAGTTGTGTTTCCGTCTTCTCGTGCTGTCGGTACAGTTCACTGCCATCCTCTCCACCACGCTCCACATCACGCTCCAAAATTACTGCTTCGCAAATAACATGCAATCTCATTACTTTCGCTCTCAAGCCGATTGGAAATTCGTAACAGTTCTTCGGCATCTTTCAGAAACATGAAATGGGCTTCAGTTAAAACTTCTGTGATAAAATTCAACAGTTCGGAAGTCCTCATAATTTCCTCTTACACCTCAATATCCTCTTCAGTGAATAGTCTCCCAGAAATCACCACATGCACATCCGCTTCGGAACTCCGCAGAATAGATTTAGCAAAGATAAAGGGGTACCCCTGTCACCCTGATCTAACCACTCCTCTGGCAAATCCCATCATCAAACACAAGAAGATGTCCGTACCTTCTTTCCAATGCCCGAAATCATGTATCAGTCCATTATTACCTCACTTGGCAGTTCCCCGGTATAAAGACGTGGTATTGGCACAGCAGATATATAATTTTCTTAAAGACACCTACCATTCACGGTACACGCCGTTCAATAGACGCATGCATTATTCTACTAACGATTCCCTGTACTGCACTACCAGACAAAGTTCATGCCTTGCTTCTGATGGCAGGTTGATTCTTCATACCGCTTACAGTATTTTTTTCTGTTTAATTCTGCAAATCATATTTCACTGTACTCTCATACAAAGTTCCTGCATTGCTTTTCATAGCAGTTTACTCATGATATGATATTTTAGGAGATATCTGGTATCCCGGTCATTTCATGCTACCCCCTGTCCAGCCCGAACAGTCCGTACAAACGAAATTCATTGGTCGGTTTATTAAACTCCGTATATTAGTCTATTGCTATTGGTTTCGCCGTCATCGCGTAATACTTCACATCACTCGCCTAATCCGCGAACAAAATCATTCGCGCATCCTTTCCATTGCAATAATAGCACTACACCTAATAGCACTACGCCTTAGCATGCTTTAAATTCATATTTACATGTCAGTACGAATACACGCGCCACAGTACTCTTATGTCGATCTCCTACTTCCAATATAGTCTACTGCGCATATCACGTTAATTACCCATTTATTAACGTGGCTTATTGTTCCTGGAAAATGTTACAACCTCAGCATATTGCACGAAATTGCCTGAATTCTCCAGAGGCATCGTATGTTTCCACTACATCGACATTTTCACTCCACTAAGAAGTACCCTCAGCTTAACAGTTGTGTTTATTACCGGTCTACTTCCTCGCCATATTACATACTATCCGCCCAGACCCTTATTACAACAGCCCAGGCCCGTATTGTCGAGCCCGTCTTGCTCCAGATTTACACGCGCCCATCATAACACGGAAACAATAATTGGGTTTCCACACGATTCGCTATTCGGGTGTTGCGTTACACGTGTCTCAATTCACAGTTTATCCCTATATCTTAATATGAAATATTTTATAAATCTGCGGGATATCAAAAACCCGAAAATTTCATTTTGCCAGAAATTTCCAAATCGTGCGGCCCAATATTTCCAGAAAGTTTTCTTTCTCATCGCTATGAAGAAATTATGCTTCCTGTTCGTAGCCCCATCCATTAAGGATACCAGAACTAGCGAAGGAAATCTGTTGCTATTCGAGGGCAGAGTCTCGGCGCCAATACCGTTATCATCCCTGCTTACAGAAGCTTCTGAAATCCAACTGCGGCATGACCTTGAGTGACATCCGGAACCTGGAAACGAAGCTGGATCGCTGGATTCGACATGTGTCCCAATTGGCTGGAATCGCCGTTACAGGCAGCGCATTGGCATTTGGGATTTCCGATGTTTTTAAGCAAGCTTTTTTCGTGCGAAACTTTAACGAAAATTCTCATTGCCACGAGACGGCCAATTTCGGAACTAGCCCTTTCCCAAAACAGTTGACACGCAGTGAGGATTGGCTTGTTTATCGTATCCTTTAATGCGCGCGCCTACTGCACCAGTGAAAATAACCACACCACACAGGCTATAGCATATAATATGGGTGGAAAATTAGTGCAGGAAGGTGCAAGAACCGATATAGTAGAGCCCAGACTAAAAATGTGCCAGTGTTTTCGGATATGGCAGGAATAGAATAGCCTGCACTATATGCGTGCAAGCCGCAATTAATGGAGCCTAAAATTAAGTTTACTTTTCAATGCTTTTAACGAATTTTCAATAATTTTCTAATTAATCCCATTTGGAGTTGTCGATATCTCAATCGATGGGTGAGGGCCGTCAAAAAACTGCTGATGTATCCTAATTAAATGTTTTAGATGAGTAAAGCTGAGAACTGCGCCATTGTCCATTTAGATCACTCTTGAGGCCATATCTTACCATGGACTTCCGAGCATAGGACAACCCGTTAAATCTATTATTTGATTGACGTCTTTCACCGCTCGTGCAGCCAGATGCAGAAAATACCTCTTACCGGGATTGCTTAAATATCTAACCAACTGCGCAACTTTCGCTTGTGCGGTTGGTTATATATTGCAGCAGATGATAGGTTCGGTGGTAGGGAAGGTGATGCGGAAATTGATGAGGAAATTGATGGGGAAGGTAATGGAGGAGGTGATAGGGCTGGGAATGGGGCAAGTGATTGGAAAAAGATGGGACAAGGGATTGGGTGGAAGATGAGGTTTCAATACCGGAAGAGGAAGTGGAAGAATCGCTTCCGTTGACCAATGGTACAGGATTGTCGAATGTGGAACGAATTGTCGCCTGTTCGAAGGTTTTTCTTGTCGGATTGTGATTACGGTTGAAGAAAGCAGCAATTGGGGATCCTGAGGGAACGAAATTTGTGCGGTTTGCGATATTTTATCTGTGGGATACATGTTAGAGGTCTAGAGCTATTTATATGTCTACAGATGTCTTCACTTTTCTCAGGGAATTGTCTCGAGGACTGGTGGCTCATTTTAGAGGACCATATTCGACGGCGTTTGAAGGTGCTGCGAACATCTAAACCTTACGATGAGTGGTACCTAAAACGCATATGTGCCGAGTTAACCATACATTTTCCTGTATGGGTTGTTCAATCGTAACAAAGATGAGTTACATAGTGGGTTGAGCAGTATATTCTGTATCCTCAGTGGCGCGAAAACTATATTGTAAGATTTAACGGTTCAAAAAATATATGAATATTTTTCCAACCCCTTTTCCAACCTCACTAATATTTCCTAAATTTCAGAATGTTTGCTATTCTAATACGGTGAGATGCTTATATAGTAGAGGTACGAGTTTACTAAAGCCTTCAATGATTTCGGTTACATGCTTCTAAGTTGCAACACCGTAAAAAGTGCAGCCCAGACTATATCCTGATGTTGGTGTAGTACTATCAGTAAGATTGAAACGGAAGGGGAATGTAGAGCGCGTTTATCACAAAAAACACGGAGGGATGGCTGACTGAGTTCCCCTTTCTCAGGAGGAACAGCAGACCAGGCC
>JAUBNZ010000878.1:0-13912 GCA_032355485.1 Bonnemaisonia californica
ATTGAGTCCCGACGCCTCCCAGGAACCTCTGCCTCCCGATGAATCCCCCTCCCACCCCGCCCTTTCTCACACCGTGTACAAACTTTACACCTCCCCGACCCAGTATGCATCCGAGATGGCCCAGGTGGCCGCCCGTGCGGATCTTAATCGCTCCCGCTCGAGAGGCAAATTCTTCACTGTCAATGGCTGGACCGAATGCACTGTCGCGGGCCGAACCCTAGATTCCATCAGGATTGAAATGCTCAGAGAAAAAGTCGTAGGCACCTCTGTCCTTACTAGCAACCCATCCAGCACTGAACAGAAACCTAGCCTTGGTGCCAATCCCGACGAGCAAGAGTGGAACGTCTCGAACCTTCCTGAACACCAAATGCCCAAGGAACAATCCAGTCCGCGTGGTACCAAGTCACCGAACAAGCAGTTCGACGAGCAGCCGAAGGATACATCTCAGAATAGCTTGAAAGCCACTGCCCAGACTGTCATAATGTCAAGCGCACCTACAGAGGCACAGACGCCTGCGGAACAGCCTAAGGAATCTCTGTCGTTGCCCGACCAACCTCAACATGCAAAACCTCAGGACAAAGATACTGCTGACAATGTTCCAAACGCAGAAGGAAACCAGGAGAACTATTCAGAAGCAAATCCCCGTGTTTCATCGGCAGAGTTGGCTTCGAGTCCCAAGGAACTGCCAAACGAAAGTTCAGATGCAATCTCGGGTACGGAGCCAGAACCGAAACCAGACGTAAAACTGGACGCACAATCAGATAAAAAGCCCGACGGGCGGCTGGGCACGAATCCAGGTACGAAGCCTTGGACAAAGCTAGATGGAAAGTCATGTATGGAACCCGACACCAAGCCAGATGAAAAGCCAGATACGCACCTTGACATCAAGCCAGATGAAAACCCCCTTACACAGCTCGACACCAAGTCGGACATGCAGCTAGACACCAATCCGGATGTGCAGCCGGATGTGCAGCTAGACACTAAGTCAGATGTGCAGCCGGATGCACAACCGAAGACACAACAGTCGGGCACTAAGGTCAACCCCATATCGGACGCAGCGTCGAGTGATAGCCCTTCCCTGAAGCCAGATACATTTCAGTCTACAAGTACAGATTCAGAAGAATATAGCGCCAAAATTGCGGCGCAACGCACTGAAAGTCCTAACGACGGAAAGGACAAGTCTGCTGTGGACTCATTGTTGGTCGACATGGACAACGTCTCCGAGGAGCGAAGGAAAAGCGTAAAGGGTCCTGAAAGCATTGAAAAAGGAGGACCTGAAAGTTTGAATAACAAGTATGTGCATACTATGGAAGTAGAGAAACCCAAGAGCGAGCAAGATGTGAGGACCGAGACGGACAAACCTATCGAGCAAGTGAGTGAACCTGATGCCCCTAAATCCGGAGCTTTTCGTGTCGAAAAGCAGGAGATGCTTGACAGCGACCCCCAAGAAGTCATACGTCTCGGCAAAGACGATACGGCACACTCAGCAGACACCAAGAATAACAAGAGTACAGAAGATTCGGATTCTTTGGCTGGCAAAAAGAATCGCAATGATTCTCACGATGAGACGCACAAGACACCAGTACTGTCCCCCTCGGGGAACGATACTAACGAATCTTTGGAAGAGAAACTTGCAGAAGCCCCGCTGTCAGTTGATGCAGTCGAGGTTGCGAAACTTTGCTCCCTCTCGAAGGGAGAAACTGGCACTGCACAATCGGGAAGCACTCCCCTGGATGAGAAGGTTAGCGTCGACGAAGGGGCTGTAGCTGACCGAGGCGATAAGCAAAGGAGCTCACCAGACGTTGAAATGTCATCTGAGGATGTAGCATCTTTTGGGAAGAGTCCGTTACCGAAGCCACAAACTCGAAAGCGCAAGAGGAACGAATCGAACGAATCTACTCCGAGCGAGGCGGACACTCTTTCGCGAAGGCTCACATCAGGATTCGGGCGCGCACAAACGGAGAGTGGTCGGCCTATGAGACAACTATGTGTGACCAACGCAGTTGTCGTGAACACGGAAGGACTAGATCCTGATGCTATTGAAGCGGTCGCCATCGCTGCTCAAGCCGAAAAAGAGGAGGCAAGCAGTCGCGCCCGTCGCACGACAAGGCTGGCCTCTGGGAAAATTAAGCAGGTCGATTACAAGGCTTCGAGTGTCTCACAGGGTCACAGGGGCTCACCCGGTATAGAATGTGACGATGGCGACGGGGTATTTCCTGGTACCGACTCTGGTAATGAACCAATGCGTAGTTCTCGCCGCCGCACTGCGCAAAACCAATTATTGTCTATGCCTCCTCTGAGGGCATCTCGGCGTGTTACAAGACAGAAGGGCTCACAAGAGAAGGATCAGTCATCCGCGGAGTATGTGGATGTATCTGCTCCTCGTCGCATGTCTTCGCGGGGTAGTGGAACGGATAGAACTAGCAATCGGGACTCTGATGCTGCAGGTATGGATGACGATATTCAAATAGACGTCTGCTCCGGTTCGCGAGCAAACGGCATACGTGCTGAAGGTCGTGAGCGTCGAAAGCCCCGTTCAGAAGCTCTGCATAAGAGGGCACGTCACCACTACAAGGACAATGTGGATATCGATGATGAGGACAGGGTCTACACAACAAAGGTTAGCACTCGCGAGAATTCTGTTGCGGATATGGAGGAAGGAACAGACCTTGGTGAAGGGCACGAAAGGGAGGACAGCTTGGAGGCTATCGAAGATGAGCCGAATCCAAATAACAGGACAGATGTTCATGGTTGGACGATTGCAGATATTACACTTATTGCATTTGCTGTGAGGAACTGTAATTCTGTAGATCCTGAGTACGTAGCGGATTCTCTTCGCGGGGAAAAGAGTTGGAGAGGCGAAGAAGCAAAGGTGAAGAGAGTCGTCACCTACTTGAAGAACGTATCTACGGCTATCAGAGAAACTGCTAAGAAGAATCAGAGTAACGTGGGGATTGTGAGAGTGAGTGATGTTCCATCTTTTCTTGCAATGGATGCATGGCGGTTGCAAACCAGTGGACTATACACTGGTTTCCCACGAAGACCAACGAGGATTCTCAACAAAGCACACAAGGACGAACAGGTGAGAAACAGCCTTGACCGTTCGCGTAAAAAATCAACGCGTGAGCTGGAGGACTTGCGGGGCAAGCTTGAGTCTGAAATGGAATCGAGAAGAAAGGTGGATTTAGACGCCGCGTATTTGGACATCCAGCTAAGGGAGGCAGAAAAAACGCTAAGCAGAGAGACCGAGCGACGTAGGCGCATCGAGAAAGAAATTGAGCGATATAAGCTTCTGGAAGCTGACGCCCACAATCGGCTGGACCGTACAAAGATACTGGTCGGACAACTGAGAGGTGAGAAAGACAGCCCTAGTCCTATCCAAAGTGACACAGTAGCAAAGAAGGATAGTTCTCATTTTGCTTCAGAGAAGCAAGGTGAAACGAATGGGGATTTAGGGAAGAAAGAAGGAACGGTTGGCGAAAGCGTAACATCGGAAGATGATGTGGAAATGAGCGATCAACGCGACGGGACGCCTTCTCCAAAGGCAAGAGAGATGGATAGACTACGCGGATTAATTGCAGCCAGAGAGGCGGAAGCAGAGGCGTTCCAACGAATATGCGAGAAGGAGCGGTCAAATTTTGTGACGCTATTGGACACGAAGAATCGCTTGGAGACAGAACTGTACCTACAGAAACCAGGTGGGCCGTCTGGTTCGATGGGCAGTGGGATGGCTGCGTCATCTGGGACGCACACAAACAAGAGCGGGAAAGACACCATCCGCAAAGGAGACCGTACCACCGGGGCTGTTTCAAATCGACCACTGGGGGGCAATCGAGGAAAGGGAATTGCCGCGAAGGGCTCTTCTGTCCCTCCTGGCACGTCCGTCATCGCAAAGCCGTGGAGCAGCATTGCGAAGGGGAAGGGGACGCCGGGGAAGAATGGCGAGGGTGCGAAGGGTGTTAAGAGAAAAGCATCGAAGGGAGCATAATAACGGAATGGAGAAGACTTAACTACTGTATGTTTTGTCGAATGAGTGATTTTCGTAGTGTGTATAGTGCGGGCATTAATCATAAAGCACCCGTTTTTTTCTAGTTAAGGGCCTTCCCCTAGGGGCACTACCGGGGCACTGCATGTCGTTATTTCTGAGAGTTTGTTTGGTGCCCCACTCATGGGCGCGAATGCAGTTGCCCAGAGGGGCGGTTATGATAACCGAGGGTCCAGCCAAACTTTGCTAGGACAGCCGGGGCACGCCCGAAGGCATCTGTATCCAGTCGGATGAAGACAAGCTGGTCTTTATTGCTGTGTACAGTAGGTAGTATTTGTCTTACCTCGATCTTCAGCTATTCCGAAGATCTAAAGTCAAGCAACTATAAGGAGTGCACTAGGAAACAGTGGTTTTTTTGTATGAACTTTAATGTACTAAATTAGAAATCAGTTCCTACTGTAGGGTTGAGATATTCAAAGCCATTCCCTGCCAAGTTCCGAACCATTGTCACCCTACAGTCCATCAACCTCATCAGGGGTGAGAGAACCAATCGACGAAATGTCCTCATCACTGGGTGTCTCTGCGTTGACATCCAACCAATCAGCATCCCCTGATTCATCATACCCGATTCCTTCAATAGTGTCAATAAAGTATGACGACTTCCTGTACTGGTCTCCCTGGCATATAGCATGCTTGACATATCGCTGGAAGGTGGCCCTGTCAAAATTTAGCAATTTCATCCCTTGTTATATCCTCAGCTTCGGATAAATTAAAGTTGGCATTATTTTTTCCAACCGCTCGTTTGAAGATCCCCCAGACCTTCTCTATGGGATTCAACTCTGGATGGGCCACCGGCAGAAACGGTACCTTAATATGAAACAGAGGCGTTTTGAAATGGTCAGCAAGATCCTGAACCAAGTATTCACAACCAGGGTGGCACTTGTGAGCTTCGTCCAATAGCTGTGCTTTGGTCTTAGACGTTTCCCATATGATTGGCCAATCCCCTCTTTGCGGTCCACCCCACCTCTTAATGGCCTCTGTAAGCTTATTCCTGTTCCATGCATTCGTTGGCTTCCGTGTATCGTCCGTCAACATTGTATGATACGTGGAGTGTACAGCTTATTGTACTAAATTTTGGTTAATTTGTAGGCAGGTGTTTCATAATATTGTTATGCTGGAAAAATATAAATAGAAGTAGTTCAGAATATGCACTACGAGTATTGGTAATAACCACCACTAATTTATTGTGCAATACGTGTATAATTTAAATCTGCGGACTTCTGACACGGTGAAATAATTGGTAGAAATATAAATCCGTGCTCTTCAATTGTCATATTGGAGGAGATTCATTGTGTACAGGGCATCATACATCAAATCAATTCATTTTATTGTACATCCCCCTTGGAGTCCTTTATGAGTTCTCCTACATCCTAAGACTAACTTCTCTACCAAAAACGCTATTTTAGACCCTTCTTCTCAGAGGAAGACTTTAAATACTTCGCTCATCCCTACGATAATTCTGGATACATCACTAACATTCTGAGAGAAGCCTTGCTTCGCTACAAAAAAATTGAGTGAAATGGTATATTATTTCTTAATTTAAAATGGATTCCCCGAGTGCACTCCTTACAGTTGTTTGACTTTAGTTGTTCTTAAAGACTTCAGGTACATAGCAGAAGTAGCGTAATCCATACGATAAACGCACATTCTACTATATATTTGCCCAAAACATGCCGTCCTGGCCATTTGGAAGACTAGCTTCCCTCTCTTCTGAGGTGTAAAGTAGATAATTTTGCCGATGAACTTCGTAGTCCGCCTATAATCACACGTAGGGCTGATGGTTAACACATTCGGTCCATAAGGAGCCGAAGTTCGATTGTAATGCCGTTTTCAGTGCATTCATCAATGCTCAGTGTGGAATGTTGCAAAAAATGAGAAAACATAATGGAAACATATAAGTCGAGGATGTCAGAAACTGACCCACTTGTCGGGGCTCAGTGATACGGGTGGAGGTCTCACCAGGACACTGGGATGTGGCAGATAGGGGAGCCAAGCAGTAGGACCCTGCGTAGCTGAAAAGCGAACAAGGTAAACTCTGGAGTTTATTGTTCGCTTATTGTGTCTGATATTTCCTCTTACTCTAGAAGTCATCGCTTCCTGACTGCAGCACCACAGTTATTTATACTGTTTCATACAATGGACCAGAGCACAATTTTCACAGGTAGAAATTTGGGCGCAAAACATATTCTGGCCGTATTCAAAAATATAAAAGTTATCAAAAATATAAAATTTGATGAATCGGTAAACGTTTTGCTTCACAGATCGATATTTGAAAGCACCACTACATTGGGAAAAACGTTTGCGCAAAAGAGTTTGAAAACATCGCAAAATGTTTTTGGTGTCGAAATAATTTCAACATGGAAGCACAGTAGGCACAATACGAATCCGTGGGGTACCGTCGCCCCCTTACTAACATGGATGGCAGTGAGTCAATTCGTGTCAACTCGCAAGCTCACTGGCTGCTAGTTAGTCTTTTTCAATTTTGTTACACGCTCACTGGCCAGGCGGCGGACCGCAGGCGGACCGCCCTCCCGCCTGCCGCCACGTGTCCTCCGTCGGACCCGAGGGCGGAACTGGGGGCGGACCGGAGGGACCGAGGCACAAGCGGGCACCGGCGGTCCCCAGCGGCTCCAGGCACGTGTCTTTCTGGAGGACATTCTGGTGGACGGGGATGGCGCCATGTGTCCGTTGGGGGAACGGGGAATGGGTGTACACGGGTGTGCACGCAGGCATGCACGGGTGTACACACAGGCACGGGTGCATGAGGGGACACGTGTGTGGTGGTGATGGGGCTCGGGTGCCTACAGGGGTACGGGTAGGCACGCGGGGGTGGGCACGCGGGCACGGGTGTACACGGGAATGGTTGGTTACGGGCGAACGAATGGGGGCTGGGGTGATCCTATTGGTCACTCCCGTCACACAGGTGTGGAATAGCCATGGAACACTACGATAGGGGCAGGGAGGGGCTGAATTCTAGTCCATGGAAAGGGCAGACAGGGACAGCGGTAGACAGCGACGCAGGCGGGCAGGCTGGCGAGCACGCCAGCCGAGAGTATTCCTCTACTGTAAGAATTCCGACACTGCCAGCAACCCAATTTGGGTTGTTGAGTTCCACAAGGACAACGTATACACGTTTCAAGATGCCACTGTAAGGAAGGTTTGCGTAGACACTGCGCAGCTGTTCATGACAGAATAAGGACGGCACGCATTGTGCACACGGGTAACCTGCTATAAGAAACTTTCCACAAAAGATACAAGGGAATGGGATAGGGGTGGGAACGGAGGACGGATTCGAAGGTAAAAGCCGGATAAGGTGTATTGTATGGAAGTACTAGAAGAAGGTTGGGGCGTGCCCGAAACGAAGGCGGAGGAAAGGATAGAGGGTATGTGACAGAGGCGGGATGGAAGGCAGAGACAGAGACAGAGACTGAGATGAAGATGGAGACGGAGACGGAAGGAGGGAAGCAGGAAACGGAGGCGGAATCCAGAGATGGAGACTACGGAACATGGAAAGCAGGGACGCAGACTGAGGCAGAGACAGAGTCAGAGACGGAGTCGGAGACGGAGTCGGAGACAGGAACAGAGTCAGAGTCGGAGACGGAGTCGGAGACGGAGACAGAGGCAGAGACAGAGACAAAAACGGAAGGCGGAGATGGAGGGGAATAGCAATGAAGCTGAAAACGGAGACGGAGACGCTATTAGACCGAGGAGATTCCATGATGGAGATCACGGTGGGTGGAAGGAGAGAGGGTGAGGTTGGGAGGCGCTGATGAAAGACGGGGACAAAAGACGGGGAAAGTGCCAAAACGGAAGGCGGATGGGGAAGGCGCGGACACGGACAAGGACACAGAAACGGAGACAGACCCAGAAACGGACAGGGAGACCGTTGGGAGCTCAGGGGAAAGGATGGTTGCTATGAAAGACAGCGGTGCCAAGTGGAATGAACAATACGGAGATCTGCGTAAGTGAAAGGGAGAAGGGAGGTATCGAGTTCCGAGAATAGACGGAATATGTAGTACAGATTTGAAGAATGAAAGGTGCAAATCCTCTACAAAGGCACAACGGTCGAAGCTCGCAACGGAGCCACTAGTCGCCCATACTACTAAAACCGGGGTCTGTTTGTGTGTCAGTCATTCTCTCCCACTCTGTCCTCCCATTGGCCGACAGCCGGACCGGATCAACACCGTCCCTCCCACCCGCCGCCATGTGTCCTTCAGTCGGATCGGGGGCGGGCCGGGCAGTGGTCCGGGAGGCCCACTGGGGGCAGGAGCCGGGCCACGTGTCCCTGAGGAGGTCCACTGAGGGGCAGGAGCCGGGCTACCTGTCCTTGAGGAGGTCCACTGAGCGGCAGGAGCCGGGCCACGTGTCCTAGAGGCGGACCGGAATTGCGCCACGTGTCCTTTCCGGGGAAGTGGGCACGGGGGGCACCAGGGCACGGGATGATATGCGGGCACGGGTTGACATGCGGGCACGGGTGGCTACGATGGCACGGGTGGCTCGGTTGGCACAGGTGCGATCGCGGGGGCACGGATGGCTAAGAGGACACGTGTGTAGTCAAGATAGGGCACGGGTGGCTACGGGGGTACGGGTGGAGACGCTGCCACGCGTGTGCACGGGCATGGGTGGCTATGGTGGTACCGATGGGCACTGGCGTGATCTTATTCGTCACTCCCATCGCATATGTGCGAAATGACCAAGACACGCTGCGATAGAGGCAGGGATGGGCGGGGTGCAAGTCTGGGGAAAGGGTAGACAGGGATGCGGACGGGCAGGCAGCCGAGCACGCGAGCCGGGAGTATTCCGCTACTGTAAGAATTCAGAACTGTAAGCAACCAAAATTGAGTCGTTCGGTTACACACAGACAGTACATACACGTGTCATGATGCCACTGTAAGGAAGGGTTGTACAGGCACTGCGCTGCTCTCTATGACTGAATAAGGATGGCTTGCATTTTTCACATGTGTACCCAACTGTAGGAAAATTTCCATAACATGTATAGGGGAATGGGATAGAGGTGTGGATGGAGGACGGATTCGAATGTAGAAGTCGGATGGTGGGTATTGCATAGAGGCAATAGACGAAGGTTGGGCGTGTCGCAAACGAAGGCGAAGGAAAGGGTACAGGGTGAGAGACAGGCGCATATCGGAGGACAGAGACGGAGACGGAGAGGGAAAGTGGAGATGGAGAGGAATGGCAAGGAAGCTGGAAACGGAGACGGAGACAGAGACAGAGATGTAATTAGACGGAGGCGATCGCGTGACGGGGACCATGGTGGATAAAATGAGAGACGGTTAGGGACGGAGACGCTGATCAAAGAAGGGGACAGAAGATGGAGACAGTGACCAAAACGGAAGGCGGAAGCAGAAGGCGGAGACAGAGAGGGGGATAGAGAAAGAGACGTACACGGACTTGGACACGGGCACGGAGACCGTTGTAAGCTCAGGTTAATGGATGGTTTCAAAGAAGGATAGCAGGGCCAGGCGGAACGGCTACTACACAGATCTGCATAAGTGAAAGGGAGAAGGGAGATATGGAGTTCAGAGAATGGACATAGTACGTAATACAGATTGGAAGGACGAAAGATGCAAATCTTCTGCAAAGTCACGGCGGGCGAAGCCCGCAACGGAGCCACTAGTACTGTACTAATATCGGTTTTGAATGCGTGTATAGTTGCGCGACGTGGGGCAATAGACAGGAGAGATGGATTCTCCGGATTCACCAAAGTAGTTGAGGGAGTGCTGGGAGGCTTGAGCTAGTGCTGGATCTCATCTT
Source organism: Bonnemaisonia californica (assembly GCA_032355485.1). Classification (NCBI taxonomy): domain Eukaryota; phylum Rhodophyta; class Florideophyceae; order Bonnemaisoniales; family Bonnemaisoniaceae; genus Bonnemaisonia; species Bonnemaisonia californica. Next base: position 9,818 of record JAUBNZ010000878.1, read on the forward strand.
CCCTTATGTTTTCAGATGCATAGGAATGGTCCCAAGACCGAGGAAATTTTCTGTACGGCTCCATGGGATTGGGGTTCCAAACACCCGTACATTAGCCTGAGTATAGTCTCAAAATGATCTGTTGCAAACCTCCGAAGATGCGACATGAACGTGATTTGTAGGGAGCCTTTTATTATTTTCGAATAACCTCCCCACATCAAGATCCTCTCTCAAAACCTTCATCTGCTGCCCGAGCAAAATTTCAGTAGACGCTCCCGTAAGTTATAACCTTACTCTACGATTAACTACTCACCTGTGTAGAGTTTCGCGCCGTTGGAAACACTCTTCCCCGCGAAAACGTTCACTGAATCCGACGGGAACACAAGCCGATAGTTCGCTCGATCCTAAACAAAACAATCCGTTGTTAGGAGAAGCTATTTGATAGATCATGTAGCACATAACTATCAATTTGCGTCGCAATCGGCAGCACATACCAAACGAATAAAGGTAGTAGACAATTACTTCATCCGCCCCTTTCACCGTCTACAGGACAGGCGCGTCGACACCACTAACGACCTTTTCCCATCGCCTGTTCCAGTAGCCAAAACTCGTAACGTCTCTTTCGTCCCGTCAACGTCCCCGACGTCCCTCCCAGGGCATACCACATGTAACTTCTCTATTACACAAAATTGGGGCAGCACCGGACCCGTTTGGGTTCCCGTCAGGCCCGCATCTAAATCCTGGTCCAAATTAGAATTTTCGAGTTCAAGACAGCTGTCCGGCGCCGCGGGTGCTGTGAATACTTAACAAATGCTTATAGTAATCAGCCAACCAGAGCGCGTCGCACCACTCGCTTTCGCAAAAATTCGTACAACTCGCGCTCGTTAAGACTGGCCCTCAAACAAGTGAGACAAGTCGCAGAGGTAGCTCAGCTATCATATACCCTACTGCTACCGTAGCTGTGGGGTAACAGTTATGTGATAAAGAACCCCCCTGAAAAACCCCAGATACCCCTAAACCCTTAAACCCAATATAATGACCCATCACCAGTATGATAAATTCAATCAGAAACTAACGGGAAGTGGTCTAAAACAATTGCCGTTATTTTTTCCCACAATGTGTTATGATAAGAAATGCCTACGCTCATAGATGACCCTATTAGGCCTTATATAAAGCTATGATAATGTTACACATAATTCAGGGGTTAGAATGATTGTACAAGAAGCAACCGTTCCCTGGTTACGTTATTTTTGAATTTGGAATAACGTGTCTGTTGAAAGCCGGAAGTTAAAATAATGTCATTTCTGAGCCCCAGAATACAGTGCCCTCAGGGTATAGTAATATTATAGTGAATACAGTACCCTCGTGCTTATATTATACCCGCGAGGGTACTGTGTTCTCTATTCCCATGTATTCCATATTAACTCCCCAACGCGATTTGGTCAAATCCACAAATTCTATGAAAAACGACTCCATTTGATTGAGTCGATTTCAATAGATCGGGAACCGCCTTGTAGAATGTTACCAAAATATAACATGATGTTACCCATGTACCCTCAGAGGGTACAGTGTGCACCTTCCTAGCATGCCCGTGAAGTATCCTTTCTTGACCCTACAAGTTCTACTGTGCCATGATCCACCGCACCACTCTGATCTTACCCTGGCTGGGGCAGCGTGCGATTGATCGCACTCGAATATTGGCATTTTGTGAGACGCCCCGAATTAAAGACCCTCAACGATGAGCCGTGTTACATCAAAAGTAATTCGTTCGTAGGACAGGCCCAGAGATGGCCAACATCTCTTTCATCGGTATAATAAGTGGCTATTAGGCGCTGGCTATAGGGTCCCGCAATAAAATGGAAGGGGTAAGATGCTCAGGAGGGCTGGCCGTTGATACAGTAATGTAGTTGAGCAGCTGCGCTGCACTAGGAAGCCCCCAATCGAATAACGAGGAGTAAAAGGAAGTAGATAGAGTTGTCCAGAGTTGTGAGAAGCAATAACAGCAGTCCCGCAATATTTTCAGCTGTTGCGGCACTGGATCAAGCCTTTTGCCATTACGATAACGTGTGCAGTGGATGGAAGGCGGTTGGCATTACGATAACGTGTGCAGTGGATGGAAGGCGGTTGGTCGATTTTATAGCACATGTGATTGTTCCAAAGAAAATGCTTAATGCTTAAAAGCATCATGCTTACTTTAGGTGACAAGTGATGAAACCATCACAACACCCTCGAAGGGCATTGAAATTGGCGCTGATGGTTATGTTGTTGTTACCCAAGGATATCATAATTTAACAGGATAAGCCTATACCGAAATATTTTAGACATACTATGCGAAAGTGGCCGACCAGAGGCAGATAGACGCAGGGAGTGGTGAATGGCCGTTCTACCCTGTACAGTACAGCGTAAAAGGGGTAGAACGGCTTTTAATTTAACATCCATATAGGAGAGCTGGTATAGTCTGTACTGTACCAGCTCTCCAAGGCGGATGTTCACCACTTCTTATTGCAACAATGCAATCTCAAATTTCAAGAGCGAAACTTTGGAGTAATCCGAAGGGTACTTTACTTTCCCGGCACAGCGAAATTTAAATCGCTTCAGTAACCATTTTACAGTAGTGGATTATTCTCCAATCTGCACCGCTTCTGCACCCCCTGGGTTTGGGAAAGTGGGCTAGGGGTCGAGGGGATTAAATTGAATTTGGGATTTATTTTATTATTATATATTAACGTAGACTTGCCTCAAAAGGGGTGCAGATGTCAGCTAGCAAATAATACAGACCTCCATAGATGCCCGGTGTTATTATTATTTCTGTACGGAAGATGTTATATCGAAATACTGCGATTTCTGTACACAGCCTCACAGGTTTGTGGTATCAAAGGCTGGCCGGTATCAAACCCTCAACAGATGTATTGAATAATATATCCGGACATCAATTTTCCCTGCCTGACGAAGCATTGTACGTAGTTAAATCCACAGCCCTAGCCGTTAATCAGTGAAATTTCAATAGCGTCTAGGAGCGGTCCCTGATGAAAGTCCCAACAAAATAAAGTCACACCTCTCTCATAGACGGAGGTTGCAGTAGAGATCCAGCTCCCCGTGTCCTGTTTCGAACTGTCTGTACGTCTGTACCGGTTCTGACCATTCCGTACCGTTCTGTACCGTTCCATACCGTTCTGTAAAGTTACCGTTCTGTATTATACAGCCAATCCGTATAGTAGAAACTGGGATCCACAGAACACCCCCAGCGTCACTTCCTCGTAGACCTTCAAACAACATGATCATCATGTAACATGATGTTATGTGACCTTCACCAGGCCTTCCACCTTCCATGGGGCCAAGGCCGATAGGAAATGAACTAGCCATAGAATTCTACTTTGACTGTATGAGCGTGTAGTGCGTTATGGGGTGCCAGCGGTGTAAACGGCTAGAAAAACTGCTAGAATTTTCCCTCCAGGAATTCGTCCATATCCTTGTCTCCCTATTCCATTGGTAATCATACTTCGACAGGGCTAGACGCCATAACCTTTGGTATCAAAGGCCATGGATACAGAAGCTACACACCATCATCGAGACTCTCGATGGTGATCGTGTGTAGCCTCTGTTAACTTCAGCCAATTACTTCTCAAGAGAAGTACTGCACAGCAGGTAAAAAAGGCACTGTACTTTACTACAATCCTGAATTAAAGAAAACTTCTGCTCAGTAAGTGACAAAACATTCTGTCATATAGTCCCAACCAGCTGCCAACAGCTGGTTGAGAGTACACAGCAGAGCAGCTCAACGTGTCTGGGACCCAGTTGCGTACCCAGACTCTTAGTACCCCTTACATGGTAACATTTCTATGGTACCCTTCGAACGGTACCTCTCGGGTACCGATGACCGAGGTTAATATTCAAAAAAGTACACAAGGTGACAGAAGACTGAAGAGCCACCACAGTTCATAGTTCCAAAAGGCAGGTGCTAGGCAGCCGCCGCTTGTTACAAAAGTTATGTTACTTACATGATGTAAACTTATGAGCATAGATAGATAGATACTTAAGTTGCACAACGCTGCACGGACGGGCTGCAGACTCCTCAGTGCGGAGGCTCATGTGCATCGCATCACACAAATTGTGTGA
>JAUBNZ010000879.1:0-13910 GCA_032355485.1 Bonnemaisonia californica
CGTACAGCTTTAGGCCCCCTCCGGCCCGGTGAGGACCACCGGGCTCCGGATAACCGCGTGTCCACGTGTGGATGCGTGTGGCCAGCGGGCGGACCCCCACCTGTACCCACAGGGGCATACGTCGGCCCCGGTACAGTACTTACTGGGTCTGACCCCCTGGCCCAGCACCGCTGCCACACCTGCTAATGGGCAGCTGCCATTGCTGGCAGCCGCCCATTACAGTACTGCCGCCGACCCTCTACGGGTCGAAACCCCCTAAAACCATCCATCTGCCACCCTCCGCAGGGGAGCGAATGGAGGTGGCCTGAGTACACTGTAAGCCTATGCTTACAGCTGAGTTCCGGCCACCTGGCGGTACTTTGGGCAGATTTAGTTAGTATTTTACAGTAAGCATTGGGGTACAATTCTTGTATTTAAGGCTTAGCTAACTAGCTAACCTACCCACTAAAGAGGCAACCGAGACCTCCCGGTTTGACCTTACAACTCAAACTGGAACAGAACGCTCCGCGCCGTCCCAGACCACATTTCCTCTGCAGGAAAGGCATCGGTTCTGTTAGCTCCCGCGTCTCTCTACGTCCCGTTCAACTGCTCTTGACCGCCCAAACTCGCCATCCGTGCGGCGTGCCACACGTGGCACGTCGTTAGCTTCTGTCGGTCACCCTCCTTCTTCCCCTTTTTGCACGACCACTTCCGTGGCCGTGCACAAAAAAACCCAAGCACCCTACCTTTCCCCCTAGGGGAGGGCAGGGCGTTGGACGATTTTTGGCAGTCCACCACCTCGACACCGTACCTTTCCTTTGCAGGAAAGGCAGGGCGAAGAGCATCCACCTCAGGACTTCTCAGACTTGGAAACGATATATACACTTCGCTCTCCCCGCCCCACCGCTGCCGGCTACTAGGGACAATAGTGACCGGAGGGGGCTCAGACACTTTTCTGTAAATACTACACAGTCCACAGGTGCTGACTCACATGCCATCGCCACTGCTGCCGTTCTATATCGGGACAACGAACTAGAAAACACATTTTATGACACGCGACGTATGCAGATATACTTGAACTCTTTCGAAGATAAATTTGAGAACCTCACCGGTGCTTCTTGCTTCTCCTTTTTTCGCGTCCGTAAGCGTGACATCTTTGGCATGGTCCCGGCCGTCGCGTGGCCCTCAACCCGAACGAAGACGGAACTCAATCGTTACCGCGCAAACAGTTTAACTATTACGTGCGTTTTGTTGCGCCGTCTGGCCTCTCCGTCCACTGGAAAGACATGGAGGCTTCGTTGGGACGTTACAGACCGCATCTGTCAGAGATGTTCTGGGAAGGGCTCAAGGAGGTTGCGCTGGTTCTAATGCACCTTATTAAGTGTGCCACTGCCACAAGCAGAAGCACGCTCTGAAATTCCAGTCCGTCACCTCCCCGATGTTCTGGTTCTCCATGCCTTCAGACCTCCACACGGTCGCAAGCATGACTGGCTTTTGTACTACAGAAGCGGGTTGGATGAAACAATCTCTCCCTTCTCATACATCATGGAGATGCATTATGCACTTTACCTAGATCCAGGGTATAGTGCGAGCGAGTTTCTGGAACTACCCTTCCAATGATCCCACCTCACCCCTGCCCAAGTAGTTCTCAACAGGAAAATCAAATGTCTGTTGCACGTGTGACGGTGGTGTGGGTTTTCAAGGAGATTAAATTTTTTTGTACTAGAATGGATTTTGAAAGGAAGCTCAAAGTCGGAGAGTAACCGTTAGGGAATTGTTGTATCTGACAGCAATGCTGCTAACGAACTCCCAAACTGTGTCTATGACAACCAGTTATCGCAGTGTTTCAACTGTACGCCTCCCCAACTTGAAGAGTACCTAGTCCACAAAGACAAAGTTACTCGGGACCCTTCGTCGCGGGACCCTTGGTCGCTTAGCGAACCAGGGTCCCGAGGACAAAGTCCGCGATTGCGAGGTCGGGATAAATAACACGGAATTAGGTCTGGAGGGATCCCCCAAGAGCGAGAGAGCCCAGCGACGTAGATAGATTACCTGCCATTCGCCTTTACTAAGAGTTGCGGAGAAGGGCGTGCTCGCCTTCTATTTCCGTGCGCACATTGCATGCGCTAACGAGTTCATCAGCAGCTGGAAGTTTCCTTTTCAACGCGCTCCCGCGAAGCACTTCCCTCATTTCTCATAGAACTTTCTGCAGCCCAGCCTTCTTTACCTTCTTCCAATGTACCCCTCTCCAACGCAAGCTTCTCAAGATCCACCTAAACCCTCGCGAGATTTGCTTCCTTCAACGCCTCCCCAAAACGTTCCGAGCCACTCCCAGGGAGTGGACGCGGACTATACTGCGCCCTTTTCAATGCGACGCAGTCCATTCCTTCGTCCTCAGTATCCCAACACAGCTTCATCCGCAGATACTCTGCGGAGGACAAGCGACTGTACCAAGAGGGCTTTTCTCAGCTCCTCTTTTCGCGCCTCCCGGTGTTGTTTCGCTTTCCGCCGCTTCTTCCTTCTCGAGCTCTACCGTTTTTCGTGTCTCACCCAAACTCCCCAGTAGTTCTGCCTGCTCTCCGATCTCCCACCCTCGACACCTGACATCCTAATTTTCATCGCATCCGAGCGATCGAATTGCTCTTGAATCTTCTTGCACCGATCCCTGATACTCTTCGCCGTCACCTGAACTGTCAAATACGGGTTCCTGTTTGCGCGTTCCTATGCCTGCGCGAAGGCTATGGCTATCGTTCCATACGGCTCAATATGCGCCTTCGCGACAGCTACTTCCTTGACGATGATGAGTTCATGGGCTGCCGTGAAGCATCTTTGCTTGCCGCGGGAGGGGCTGGTCGGGGTGTAAAAGGAACAGAGGGAGCTCTCATCTTGGCTAAGGTTTAGTAGGGATGAGGTCTAATTGTTGCATTATTGAGGTCGGTGTTTGTGGCTGAACACGATTTTGGCGCGAAGTAATTGACACGGGAATTCGCAATCGACCCACTTATGACGGGTTATCGTCATCAGATATTTTCACTTGTGATGAGCTTTGCACGCACTGTAATTTTCTATCTCACTACATTTTGAAAAGTCGAAATTTCTATTTGCGAAATTTCTCTATTAGACTACTCTATCTAATTACAGTCCGTAGCAAAAATATATCCTTTTTGCTAATACTGCACAAAATGCCCAAATCTGCGCAGTATTCCAATGAATTTAAGTTTCTACTGATCCCAAACCCCCAGAGGTGTTTCAGAAACATATCCTATAACTAATGCAAGTTTTCATAAGTAGTGACTAGTAGCCTATATTAGCCCCTTTGGACTGCTTCAGGCTTATGCAACGCCTCTGGTTTCATCCAATGTGCATTTTCATTACATTTGAATCGATTTCGTGCCAGAATTGCTTGATAAATTCCCCTTCAGATCGACAAGTGAATGAAATTGCCTCCCATTGGCACAAACTATACTTGCCGATATGCCCCAAATGCTCTGAATTGGGTTGAGATCAGGCGATCTGGCGGGCCACTGCAGAACATCCATTTTAAAGACTCAAACCACTGCATCATGGCCCCAGAAACATGGATCGATGCATTATCTTGTCGATAGATGAAACAATCGCCGCGAATTCAGTATGCATACGGTAGCAGAAACTCTTCTAACAATTCTTCATATCGTGCAGAGTCCATTTTCCCTTCAGTAAATTCAATCTCTGACCTCCCAGTATGAGAAATCGGCCCATATCATGACAGATTGACCACCAGAATGACGGTGACAAATTCCTTCTTCGACTCGCGTAGATCATGCCAATAGAATTTGTAGCAGTCAGGACCATCCAGATTGAACTTCTTTTCATTGGAAAAGATCACATTCTTCAACTCATCTATTCAATGCGTGTGCATTGCACACCATGTCATTCGTCTATTTTTGTGGTCATCAGTCAGGACAACTGACTTCTTCTTTTTTTCGCACTTGAACATTCCCTGACGCTTGACCTCCCTCCAGACAGTTTGACGGCTCGCAGTCAGTATTAGATAGGATTTGCAGGCGACCAGGTAACCGTTTCGTACCGTACCCTGTAGGATCGCGTAGGTAGTTTGCTACAGTCTTCGGATCGCGCTTAATTTTGCGTGCAATTGCGGCTGGTGTCAACCCTTCCCCGCTGAGGCGCATGATGGATAACTGATCCCTTTTCGCCAATGGCTTACATCGGCCCATGACGCTGTTGGTACAATTGAGCACGTGTTAAGGGAGGGGAGGAAAAGTGCTGCAGTAGGGCCTATATTAGTATCGAGATACTAATCTTAGTGGTACGATAGTGGTACTTCTTTATAAAATGGCTATAATTTTGAAACACTATGTTGAAGCAAAAACGAGCTCAAATTACTAAAATCCCTAAATTTCATCAGTAATCGTCGATTTAGTACTTTTACATCAAAAATATATATTTATGGACCGCACTGTACATGTTTATGGCAGCTGTGTGTCTTGTTCGTCTCTCAAGTGGGAGACGTCTCTAAGTTCTACTCCTAGGCAGCTATGTGTCGGGGTATGGCAAGGCCAGTTGGAGATTTAAGGACAGTTTGTTGCCAGAGCCGTCTTACGCAGTGATCGCGGTGATGAGTCAGACGTGTTATCACCCCCTGAGTCTCCGTTCTTGCGTTGCGTTTTTGTAAAGCAGTGACACTCCCCCTGATCGACGGGGTGAGATACAGGCTGGTGCGGATTACGGAAGAGTTCTTATGAGGAGAGCTTGACGTAGTTCGCGATAGAGTGCTGGTTTCGTGGCTTCGGGAGTATGTCGGCGCGCATGGCGGGGGGTTGTACTGATTTGAGCATTATGCTCTCCTTGGCGAATTGGTCCCGTATGAGGTGATACCAAAGGTCTTTAAAGTTGCGTCGAGTGGTGCTAGCTGTGTTGGGCGCGACAGCCTTCGCGGAATGATTGTCCATGAAGAGCTCCATCAGTTTCATCGATATAATTTGTAGATCGATTAGCATTCTATGGAGCCACAGAGGGAGCCACAGAGTCTGTTGTACAGCTTCTGTAGCGGATACGTATTTGGCCTCAAATTTATACAAAAAAATCAAAGATTGATGGGCTGAACACCATGCAAATGGAGTTTGACCAAAAGGTGAATAGGGGCATAGGTAGATTTTCAACTGTCTTGGTCAGCAGCAAAGTCTGAGTCCGATTATGTCGATAGTGTGGAGTTGGTGCTGGTGTGCGGGAGCAGCAATCGGCATGTGATTGCTACTTTGAGGTAAGCATGTAGTCGTTTCAGGTGCTGCGAATCGCGCTTTGTAGACGAGTGTTTCGCTTGTCCAGTTTCCCTACTACTAATTCTATGTCCGGACGAGTTCTGCTCGCAACATACCGAGTTTCTCGACGACTTGAAGATAAAATGACGCTTGGAGGGAGTAGTGTGTCTGCGGCCTTGGGCGCTTGGAGGTTATGCCATGGACGTAGGGATGCTTGCGTTCATTGCATGACTCCATTAGTGAATGATACAGCACGGAGTTTTTGTAGGAGGGTTAGGTGACGTGAATAAAGCCATCTGGGAGGTGTGATATTCTCCATCCTAAATGTTGGGACGATAGCTCCAGTCGCTTGATTTTGTACTTTTTGTCAGAGCGTTGTACAGCTCGTCGATGTGTTTGTGGGGGGGAGTGCTACGAGGCCTTCCTCGTTGTTGAAGACTATGAGAAATATTTGGTCAGGGTGGGGCGACAGTGGAATGGAGAGGTGTCCTCACTGTGATGAGTGTAGCCCAACTATTCAGGAAATGGAATACTACCTGAATGTAGTTGTAGCCGTCTGACGGTGTACCGTAAAAACATCTTCAGAACATTAGTAGATCTTCGGTGTTTCATGGAGCCATCGAATCTCTCGGTCGGTGGACGTATACAAGCCCTGGGAATCTGTAGGATTGATATAAATAGGCTGATTTTGAATCGAAGTTTCGATTGGCAGCCCTTTGACGCTGCCAGTGCGAATAGTAGCCTGATGGTGACTTTATAGTCATGAGGGATGCCGTTTTCCTCTGGGCTGAAGTGGTCTTCTGGGATCAGTACTTCGCGGCGTAGGGAGCAACGAGCCTCTCTGTCGGTGATTTCTCCTGCGGTACTGGTTTCTATTTGTATGTCATTGTTAGGAGGTAGGTTTTACGGCTTTAGGAGTCTCTCTATAAAGTGTATCCGTTCGATGGCACTGATTTGGTCGAGTTCGTGGAGTTTGGCGTCGTGTGCCTGAGCAACAGATTTCTATCAGGAATGCGGATGTCTTGCTCGTGCGATGCAGGAGCTTGGGTGGTTTCAGTGATGGATGTCGGGTCCCTGTGTGGGATGTAAACTTGGAGTTGGTGGTGTGCTGAGACTACGGGATTCTGGTCATGGTGACAGGGTTGAATATTGGCGGCTCGTGCATGTATGTAGCATTGCTGTTGCGGGTTTTATACAATGACATATTTTTCATGACAAGGGTACTTTTACTATACAGCCACTGCACTTGAATCCAGCTTGGATTTTGCGGCGAGGTTTGGTATCATAAGTAATTGGCCGAAGTGGAAGAGGTGGGATGTGCTGGGTGGTTCGCCGTGCCAAATTGTGTTTGGCAGTTGTTTTGTGCCAAAGTGGCACTTATATTTAATTTGTATGAGGCGTCTCGCACCGCCTCCTGGCAAAAAGCGTTACTTAGCTGGTTGTGGCATAGGAATGCGCTTTCAGCAATGAGGATGGTCTGGTTAATGCGTTCGGCGATCCCGTTTCGCTGTGGTATACAGCGGGATCGTTCGATGGGGGATGATACCGTAGGTGTAAAGCACTTTTTCAATTTTTATCGACGAATATTCCTTCGCGTTGTCTGAGGAAAACACTTTTAGGGTGATACCACGTAGGGTTTTATGAACTTCATCATAGTGTCCAGTTTGTCCAGTAGGCTGTGCAGAATGGCTGCGACGAAGAGCATCAGGTACCAGTATTTAGGATCAGTAAAGGTGATGATGTATTGATTTCCCTGCCCTGATTTCGGCGTTTGGGGTCACAGACGTAAGATGGCAGCGAGATTCCTACGTCATAGTTGTGGCTGGTGGGATTATGTGGATTGGGGTGCGCCTTGCCGAGTGTGTATTCGGAGGAAGTTAGCTTGGGTGGAGTGGACTTTAAAATGTCTGCCAATGGTAGGAGCTGCCCCTGCGCCATGTACTGGATGATACGTAGATTCAAGTGGTTCATGATCATGTTGTAATGGTGAGAGGCTAGTGAGACGGGGAACGGGGTATCGTCTAGAGGTCAAGCTAGGCCGAGCTGTAGAACGTGTGCCAGAAGATATTGGCCTTTGCAGAATGTCGATGCCCCAACAATAGTGGCTTAGTTGTAATGTTAAATGGTGAATTTACTTGTTGAGAATCATACCAATCAAAATGGTTGGCTACGTCATATAATGAAATCAGGTTCAAGTTGATGTCTAACTATGGCCAGTATTCGGATGGTATGCCCCTTATTACTCCGAAGTTTGAGCGTAGCCTGGTGCATAGCAGCACGTGAGGATGATGCTGCTGTGATGGCTATTAGTTGTTTTTTAAGCGGCCGCATTGATTGGAGCGAGTGGTTGTGGTGTGATGGGTGGTTGGCCGAGTCGAGGTTATACTTACCATCATCTGCCGAGGTTGGGGAGTCGGTCTTGCAGCCTTGCCTTGCGTTGATTATGCACGAGGAAACCTCTTCAGTGTCAGAGGGAATGCTCTTGCGAGCTGTTGCAAAGTTGACTTTGGATGTGCGCTTTTGGAATGTAGCTTTGGGCATAATTGCTTGAACGAATTCTTTGAGATTTTTTCGGACTTCGCTTATGGTCTCGTCATGCTGCTTCTTGTATTTTCCGCTGGTGGTGTTGGATCTTCCTCTGTTTCCTCGACGCTAGTTTGATCTCCCGCCTTGACTGGATCCTGGTTGTCTGGGAGGGGAAGGATAAGTATGGGAGCTTCCTGCTTCCTGGGTACGAGAAAGTTCCCCTTCCGTTTCCTGGAGACAGTGCTTTAGTCCCAATGTTGTGGACGGATATACGCTGATCTGATAATAAGTTATCATGGCCGATAGTTTAGGATCAGATCTTAGGCCTTCCACATAGTACCTGACAGTGGTGATCTCGCGCGCTATGCGGGGAATCTTGCAGTGATCATGTAAGCCCGTGTTTTTCTGATGACGGTTGATGTAGAAAACAATGTTGGATCAAAGGTGGAAAGAGGTATTTTGAGAGTCCAATGCCGGTTGGGCATGGTTGTAGTATTTTTCTCCGAATAGGGTGTTGGATATGGTATGGACTGTGGTGGATGGGTACATGGAATAGATGTTGGATGTGACTCGGGGGGAGGGCCTCCATTCTCGGTAATGGCAGGTAATTGTTGGTCGTGCACACAGCGAGCATACAGGCCTATAACCTGTTAGAGCTGAGCAAAAGGTAAATTTATATTGTAGCTGTGTGACTACAGTGAGGCCTCGATATGCAACCCAACCTAAGTAGACCCAACTCGCTGGATCACGCAGCTACGAAAGTATTCACATAACAGAGAGGAGCACCTTTTTACGCCGCCTTCAGAATCTCGCGATCACCACAAAGCATCACCTCAACCCACATCGACCAAAGCCCGCGCGCCTTTCGGCGCTGGAACGGCCCGAAACGGCAAACAACCGCCCTCGTGTGATTCGAAAAACACCACAGAAGAGGAACAAAAAAGCCCCGAAAAACCCTCCCATCGCCGGCCCCTTGGCAATCGAACAACGAATTACCAAAGCACAAGTGGACACCCAAGAACCCAGGAGAATGGCAAATATACGATTCAAATTCGAAAACAACAATTTCATATTCTGCCCCCGTTGTCCAAACCCAAACCCCAAAACAATGGTCTACGACGACACCAGGCCTAACACACCCACACTGACATGCAGACGATGCAACAAGACATTCGGAAAGGAAGAACTGCACACCATACTGACACTCTCAACGGCGTTCACGAATGTAGCCATGAACCACAACGCAAAAGACCACATGTCAGATGATACCGATGATGCAATGCCAACCGCACCACAAAACGATCCGAAAGGGATGGGCATACGAAACCAACACCACCCACGACACGAAAACCCGGACCAAACACACGCACACCCATTATCCATCCAGCACGTTGAACAAATGACACACCAACAAGTAACAAATGAAGTATCCCACCAGAAAAAGCAGATCCACACTCTGCAAACGGAATTCAACATGCTCAAAGATACAAGCATTGAGATATTCGACAAACTGGACAAAATCCTACAAGATGTACAGGGAAATACACAGACAGAACATGCAGACCACACCTCCCGCGGCTCGCTAGGCGGGGAACCCACCCAGCTCCCCCATAAGAGGGATCACCCCACCCCCAGTATGCCGGAGCGAGCCAAACCAAACCCCACCTTCGCAAAATCAATACCCACGCCTCCCAACCAGCGAAAGCGAACCCCCAACACAAGAAGAAAGCACTCCACCCAAACACACAGGACATTACCTCAAGGCCAAAATTCGAACGAACTCTACAACACCGATCCCCACAAAGAAAGAAATGGCTGAGAGAACGCTACGGAACTACCTCCGCCCAACACCAAAAGGATACTGGCGCCGACTAGAATCGGAACTAAAGGCAACATATCTCCAATATCGGGATCGAGGACCAATAGGGACGATCCATCGAGCCTTCATCGACGGCCCACTAGATAGCAATTCCAGAGCAATGAGAGGCTACGGATACCACAAAGAGGACATAGTAGAGGTAGTGTATGAGTCGCATACGACAGAAGAACTACTCCGGAAGATGAAGACGTACAATGCGCAAGAAATGCGCGATTACGACCCACTCACTCCCCCAGCACGGGAATGCTGGAAGAACAGAGGAGGTGACACACGCCTACAAGAACCGGACCACCTGGAGTACCGCCTACAGCGATGGGAGAGGAGCGCAGAAATAACAAGACACATAGCCACACGCCAATGGTACAGCGAACAAGTGGAAACATTGAAAGCTACCCACTCACAGCTGGAGGCGAAAAGGGCGTATCTCACAAAATCGCCAGTGCACAAGAGAAGGAAAAGTCTAATCCCGCATAATGCAACCAGCGACCAAGTAACCCCAAACACACACCGAGAGGCGTGCCCAAACGACCATAATTAAAATTACGTCTTGCAACGAAGCTGGGATCGCCTCAAAGACAGACGAAGTAAGAAAACTATTCTAACATAGAGACACGGAAGTGCTGGTAATCACACGAACACACCTCCCACTCCATCACGACTGCGAACTCCCAGGGAGAGCGACCTGTGTGCCAGGAGCAAAGAGAGGAAATCGCGGCAGAGTATCTGGAGGGTTAGCAATCATCACTCGCCCGAAAACCCGTACACACAAAAGATACCACATTAGACCAAACAGAGGAGCGCCCGTCAAGATACCAAGTCCTCTCTATGACAATAGCAGACGCGTATGAAATCGTGGCAATATATTTCAGCCCAAAACTCAAACATGAAAAAATGAGAAAAAAACTGGACGAGATCCACACAAAAACGGAAAACCGGTCGACGCTGATAATCTGAGATTCCAACTCCCGACATTAGCTGTGGTGCACCAGATATAACCCGCGTGGGCGCGAGTTGAAACGCTTCTCGAGCGCAACGCAGCTCAAGATCCACGCTACTCAGACACCAACCTTCATCAGCCAAGGCAACCACACACTCCAAAGAAAAATAGACCTAGCGCTATGTGACGCACCGGAACGACTGTAGGTAACGATCCCATCCAGAGGGTGGACCGGCAGCAGCGACCACCACCCGATCAGCGTCCGGCTTCAAGACAGCCCACATGCAAACAGGACAGATCCAACCTGGATCCCCAAATACCTCCTGTCCCATGAAAAGAACATTGCACGCGCGCACCAGAACTACGCACTAACCCTCCCCCGATTCCACAGGGACCTAATACGGGCAAGAACTCACAACGAAGCAAAACAAGCCATGGGTAAGCTTTCAGGAATCATCACCTCCCCCTGGATCCAATTGCAACTAGATCGTGCGCGGCGCCCACAACACAAACCCTTCTGGAACAGGGAGCTAACCCTCCTGGCGAGAGCGCGCAGCGCATCCTATAAGCGTAGAGGGACGGCTAGATATCCAAACGCAGATGCAGAATACAAGGCGATACACAACAGGATAGTAAGCATCGCACGGGCTCGGAAGAGGCGCATGAGAACAGACCAAGCATAAACCCTACGCAACAAACCACTCTCAAGCCTTGCTAAAGCGATATGCGCACAACACCGAAGGACAAAAAGGAGAGAGACAGATGATAAGGCGAGGGGAGAACTCCTTTGCCCGTCCGATTTCACGCGACACATGGAATCCAAGGAACGTCAATCACTAGTCTCCAACCCTACACCCTTTACGCCCCCACCCCACTTCCGCCAACTCCTCGAGAAGGCGATCAGGAACGCCCCAAAGGAAAAGGCCCCAGGATAACACGCAGTCCATTGGGAGATACTCCAAGCCCACCCTAAACTGTGGGCCGAAACGCTGATGAGAACCTACACCGTATGCGGAAAGTTCTCCATAATTCCGCAACAATGGCGAACAGCGACACTCGTGCCGCTGCACAAGAAGGGTCCCCACCACGAACCGCGGAACCATCGTCCGACCGCCCTGCTCTCCCATGTCCGCAAAATAGTCCACAGCGCTCTAGACTCCTTGATTAGGGAAGAAATCACGCCGGATCGAATGCAACTCGGCTTCCAGCCTTCCATCAGCACCACCATGGCCATGACGCAAGTCGAAGGAGCAATCAGAAGAAGGGATAAGTTCATGGCAGTACTGGACCTCAAGGAGGCGTACGACACGGTACCCAGGGGTATGTTGATGAAAGGATGCAGAGAATGACTGAATCAACTAACAAATAATATGATAAACCTCGACCTACTACCAACTACGATCAAGACAGTCGGAGACCCCACACATACACCACCGCGAACGCCCATGAAGGCCTACCTCAAGGAGATCCAGTAAGCCCAGTGCTTTTCGACCTCTATATAGGCCCTCTTGCCCACAGGTTAATGGAACGTCTGGACAGGCCTGTCTCCAGCCCGGTAGGAACAATCTTTGCCGATGACACACTTCTCCACCTGGCGACCGCCGAGGAACTCAAGATAGGCTTACAAGTATGCACATAATGGGCCCAGGACACCGGAATGGTATGGTCTCCACCAAAGTGTAAAATACTCGCCGCGCATGACCCCAACTCACTACACACATACACGCTCAGTGGCCACACACGAGAGACAGCACAAAGCGTCTCATATCTGGGAATGACGCTGGCATGTCAGGGTTTCACGACCGAGCAACTCGAAGCCCGCACCGAAAAGACCATGCGCCGCCTTTGGGCATTGATTACGACCAAACACCTATCACACTTAAACTCACCCTCAGCCGCCCGATACTGGAATACGGATGGACGATAGCCGCCCAATACTGGAATACGGATGGACGATAGCTGGACTGATGGACAGGGCGGAAGAACAAGTAGAGAAGATCGAAGCCAAGTTTTTCAGCGTCCTGATCAAGAAGAAAGGGACCTTATCTCCGGCCCACTTACGAAAAATGCGGTCACTTTTTAGCATCACACCCCCCACAGCTCGCCTCAAGATTCTGACCCACAAGACAGTCAGAAAGCTGAAACAAAAAGCACACCGGGGACACGACAACCAGAGCACAGAAGCAGAACGTTGCGCAAGCATACATGCGATCGATATCATCAGAACACTGCGCGAGAGACAAGACACACGAACCCGAGAGGCACTACACAATACCCAATAACCCCGTGATATCATCCGCCAAGATCGAGAAACAGAAAACGTGTGGAGAAACGCAACAAGGCGCCCCTCCCCTCCCCCCACAAGCGAACAGCGTCTGTTGCCTTTCCAGAGGGAATAACAAAATGTGAAGGTTTCAGTTGTCTGGGTGATTAGTTCTGTCTTTGGTGAATGATACCTTTTTCTTCTCCTCGAAGCTGCTAAACTATGCTATTTGTACTGTTCTCTATATTTGCAAGATGGAGCTATTCTCTGCCATGCAAGATATTCAGTGTTCATTCCAGAGAATGATTACTTGGTACAGAATAGCACTCTCCTGGATAATATCTCCTATCCAGTTTCTTAGTAAAATTATTATACTAAGTGTAGTAGTTCTCCCTGCTCTTGACTTTGATTATTACGTTCTTTCCTCTTGCATTATCCTTGTAACCGAAGACGGGAGAGCGTCTAAACGTGTAAGTTCCACACCGCCCCATTTTTCTTTCAGTAAAGTATAAAAGCAGGAAGAGCATGACGTACTTACGCCTCTATTCCGAGTTCAGTACGTGCTTGTTTTGAAAGTGTTTTCCTATCTGTTTTTTCCAGGAATTGTTCAACCAAGTCCGGTACGTCTTCATATAGTGTTCTTATGGGCTCCCACGTGAAATCTCGATTGTCTGGTAAACCTTCCCACATGACTTGAATAAAAATCGATTGTCCTAGCGACTTAATGTTCATAAGTTTTTCAATTTCTTCCTAGTGAGCTTCTGTATGCTCTGCATGGTTCAAAAGAGCAGAGGAAACTTCAGCACCCTCCAGTTTCGTCCTATAGATCTTCGTTCTGCATGCGGGCACTTTTTCGGTCCTTCCATCCAGGAGGCCTGTGACATTATACACCAGAGTTCCGAGTACTTTTGTCACACGTCTAGGACCTACCCATTTAAAGTATAACTTATGACACTTGTCTTGTGCACGTCGTACAACAACGAAGTCTCCCACCGTAAAGCTAGGAGTGACAACATTGGTTTTCTCGTTATGCGCCCTGATCATTCGAGCGCGATTCTGAGCGATTCG
>JAUBNZ010000880.1:2915-13905 GCA_032355485.1 Bonnemaisonia californica
CAACGTGACGCGTCCCGTTGCAGCTTTTCCATTGATAGGAGCACGTCCATACGTCGCTTGACCAGCAAAAAGGGCTGGGAAAAGAGTCTTCAGGGAACCATCGGAGCACGTGGTAGCCTATGGGCTGACGTTTGAAGCTGATAAGGGGCGGTTGTAGTCACGCAGCAGCGCGGCCCGCTCCTCTAGTTCTTCACGTATGCCCGAGGCGAGCTGGGTGTAAAACTCCCGAAAGGAGAGCTCACCTGAGCTTGCGAGGCGGATGGGGTGGCGAGCCCTGGAAGCACCGCGGCAAGACGCCTTAAGATAATGTACCTTGTAGAGCTCGCCGCGGGACCCGACTGGTCTGTTCAGGAACAATCTGCTGATCTGGTCGTGGAATAAGGAGAGGGATTCTTCCAGGGTGCGGGTGCTACTCCCAAACTTTGTCCCACGAGGTGACAGGATATAGCTCCTGACTCTAGACCGTAGAGCGAGAGAATTAAACTGTTGTTTTCTATTAACTTCGCCCCCGCGCCTCTCATTGGTCGAGCTTGCCACTTCTTGTATGAAGTATCGTTTAGCCTCCCCCTTGAAACATGGTATGCATAAACCGCATACGCTGTGATTCTGTTAGACCATAATCGCGTGTGACGGAGACTTAATCTTCCAAAAACTCCTCAAAGAAATCAGTGTACTCCCCTGAATACCGCTTTTCCTTGTCCTTGAACCGCATAGCGACATCGTGTGCGGATTTATCGCGGTATGTGGACTCGCCGTTGGTTCGAGGAGGATCTGCTGCGGAATGTACTGGAACAGAATCCCCCTATCCGGTAGCATCAGGACAGTATGCAGACACGAAATTACGGGTGCGGTATGCTTCAATGGAATTGAAGGCATCTTGACGAAGATCGGCGTATTTATCGCCGTCCCATATCGTGTTAATCATCTGCTTCCCGAAGATGGTACCAGTGGCTTCGGAGTGCACTATCGTTACTCGGCATTCCTGCCGGAGTGCTTTGATGCGTCGGAAGATGACCGGGCTTGATAGGAGGTCGTACGAGGCGAATATAGCCGGTGTAAAGTTATTCTGGATGAATTCGTGTAGGATAATGAGCCTTACTTAGTTCCCGACACTGAAAGAGGCTTACGCCTGCCGGACCCTCTGTCGGCTCTTGCTGGGCACTAACCTCTAATTGTTTATTTCGCTGGCCGCTTGATTGCTCCTTATTGGCCCCACCGGAATTTGCGGGGACTCATTTTACCCCACAATTTTGGTGTCCTGGAGCTCGAGCTGCACTAACTCAATTTTCTTTAATTATTCTTAGGAATTATGTATGCCTCGTAGAATAGGTTATTCTAGCACCTTTACAGTAGTATTTAGGCTCTTCCGGATAGCGGGACCCCCTCGATAAACCCCTTAGGGACGCTTTGGGTTAGCGGTTTCGCTCTGTTGATATCAAATCCGGCGTCCCGAACTACCTTTCCGCGCCCGTCTACCGCGTCCACGGAAAGCCGTAGTCCGCTGCCGCTGACGGCGCGCGCACAACCTCGTTCTACCACCGAGTCTCCGCGACCCCGCACCAATTTGCGGTTTGTTAGAAGATTTTCCCTTGTCAAGGCTACTTTCAGCCTTTCAACTCGGGCTTTTTTTCCTACATTGGTCTCCCGACTTAGAAACGGTTCAAAAGGTTCCTTGCGGTACATTTTCAAGCTTCATTCTACGTCGCAGAAGTTCCGACAAGTCCGATTCAGGAGTCTCCGAAACTCCCGGGTCGAAGCCGCGCCGGATCGGGTGTGTCAAGCAGCCCCTAGTCGTGTTACTGTCGACGGTTTATCGCTCTATTTCGAGTTCTAGTGTAACTTCAAAGCTAGGACGAGAACTGAGTAGGAGTGATCTACTTTAAACGATCAAAACCCGAAGTGACCCATCTGCCGTTGGTGACTGCCCGTCAATGGGTACTTCAACCTGTTACAGTGACCAAGAAAAACACTGCATTTTTACAAGTCTATCTCTCCCAGATGTTCTTCTTCCCTTTAAGAAGCACCTTCACCCTGTTTCCAGTGACCAGGCAAAACAATGCTCCCTCTCAAGTCTATCTCTTCAGGGTTCGAGCGAGTAACTTAATCCCCGAAAAGGTGGACTTGAGCACCCTGGTGAATGTCTACCTGGAAACAGTTACCAGGGCAGATCGATGCCGACCTTGAACGGCGAAGTGACCCGGCCCGGAATAGAGCCACGCACCCGATCTCAGCCCGGCAGTGTCGCTTCAGCAAGAATAGTAGTTCGTACCAGATCGATGGATGAGAGGGCTCCACCCCAGAACCGTACGGGCCAATAGGTTCGTACCCGAGAATACGGAGTCACGGTTGCTAGGGATGACGCAACCCCCGAATGAAGCCTCCCCGTGGAGGCCAGGTCGTCAGTCACTCCTGATGACACAGGAACCCGCCTGGCGACCAATCCCACGCCGCCGCTAGCTCTCGATAATCCCGAGTCACGTAGGCAGAGAATCCTGGTCTTGATCAGGAAGAAAGAGGTATGCACGTCGTGGACACGGCGTGGGTCACGCGGGTGACAAACAACCCGTCCTTGAACAGAGGCATTCATCTCTGGGACGCGGATGGGGAGTTCCGCCTCCTCAAGGTGTAACTGCGCTTACCCGGGAAGAGGTGGAAAAAACTTCCGACCGGATCGTACGGCTCCCCCTGAATGAGGATATTTCGAAGACCACGGAGTTTATTGAGGAAAAGGTTTTCTCTGCCGTCAAAACTTATCTCGACAATTCCCGAGCCCGTCATACCGACGACATTATCAAACATTTTCAAGCGGACATGACTTCTCGCCTTCGGATAGCTCGAGAATTGGACGAGGTCCGAGACGACGACGCCCTTCAGGCCCGAATGGAATCGCTCGCTGACAACGCCGAGGAAACAAAGGTCGAGGTAGCAGATCTATTCAGTGGCCTGTCCAAGGTTCAGGCGAAAGTCCAGGGCGATCTTGTTTGCGCCGAGGACAATGACGAGGTCGATTCCCTCCGACAGGAGTAGCGGGCCGAACAGGAGAAGGTTAGGAATCTAGAGGCTCGATTAAGGCGCTTATTCCGAGAACGGGATCTCGTTTCCCACGAGAACCGCTGGTATTCCGCAGTCACCCGACGAACACGGGATCGCCGTCAATACCCTCGTTCTCGCAGCCGAAGTCCCGATCAAGTCCGGGCAGAACGAAAACCGCATACGGATTACGGGTGCTAAGACGTCGACGAACACCACTTGGCACGTTTTCGCCCGAGTAGCCAACGGGATTCTCGACGCCATGATGACCGGAATAACTCCGACGGAGCTTATTCGAATGCTCGCCGCTCGCCCGTTCAGATTCGCGATCGCCTTTGGGATAAGCACGACCACCTGTACGGCTGGAGAGTGAACGAGGAATACTCGCCGCCCATTCCCTAAGATAACGACGATCACCCTCCGAGCAGTCGCAGTAGGCCATCATGCCGAGGTCCGATCCGGTCCGGAATGAAGGAACTGTCGCCGCAGAAACCGCGTTTTTACCACGTGGTATCGTACCGCCACTATCCAATCCTTAATGCCGATTCATATCGAGTCCCAGAAGTGACTACCGAGACAAGTCGCGTGGTCCGTCGCCTGAAGGCCGTCATGAAAAGTAGGAAGGTCAACTGAAGCGAGCTAATCAGTATTCTGGGATTTTCGGCAACGCTGAAGCGACAACTGGACCAAGCACGTGTCTGCGAGGGAGCTGGAATTCTCTTTATTCCCAAATGTCTAACGGGCGACGCCAAGGACCTCTTCGAGGCCAATTTCGATGTCGCCGCGGACGATATAGGCGGATTCGATGACTGGCCCGGAGCGGTCCAATTTCTACCTCGCTCGTACTGCAAGAACGCGCATATAGAGAAAGCTGCTGCCCAAATTGAACTGCTAATCCAGGACGAACGCAAGGACGAGTTTCAGTTCGCCAAACGTCTACAAGAAAAGCCCTGAATGTGTAAAGTAGTATAAACTAAGAATGATCTCATCACGCTCTTTATTCGTTGACTGCAACCGGACGTGAAGCCCCTCTTGAGTATGAACACTTTCGATCCAGATAAAACCGCGGACTTCATGGATTACGTCGATCATGCGATGGGAGTAGGTGATGCGCATCGGGGGCTGGTAGGATCTAAAGGACGGAAGTCGAAGAGTGTCAAGTCGAACAAGTCCGAGCTCAATTCACAAAGACGTTCGAAGGCCTTGATCGTTCACAGTAATTCGATCAAGAAACGAAGAGGTCCCGATTCTTCCTCATAGTATGACTCGTCGGATTCTAGCTCTGTCTCCTCGACTGATGCAAGAGACGCTGTAGCGATTGTGGAACAACCGTGCTGGACGCCTCTTTCTACCGTGCCCTCCTATAAGGCTACGCCCTCTGACAGGGTCTCGGCGGAAGCATTCACCGTTCTGCCGAATCGCAATCCGCGGCTTCCGCCATACATCCAGCCGTCTCGAATTGATCGGCCTGGTCGGGTGGTGCTCGAAGATCACCCGAATGACATCTGCTTCGAGTGCTACGGACTCGGTTATAAGAATCCGAACTGCCCATTCATCGCTCGTGTGTACGATAACGAAGATTTCCGTCTCATGCTCCGTAGAAATTACGGTCTAATCACCATACAGCAGAGGGAATGGTTATACGTCATTGGTCGATCTCCAGCATTCGCGGTATACTCGACTAACACATCGGGAACTCAATCCGGAGTTTGGAACCCGAATCCGCGGGCAAACTCGCGATCCCCACACCTTGACGCGAGGGTCCAGTTCAAGCATCCTGTGGACGTCCCTCGTTCGTGATCCCGTTCACCAGGTTCGGGTAATCGTGATCTTCCTCCCCTCTCGACTGAACGAAAACAGCCGGCGAAAAACTGGCTTGGGGGTCCCGAACCCTTCCGGAATTGATTCCGAGTCGGAGCCCCCGACAAGTCCGCCGCTATCGACACGAACGAGTTTTCCGCGGTGGATCGGCTGGTCACCTCCAAGATTCAGCAATTTATGAAGATTCTCTGCAGTCCCTGGGGTATTCCCCAGGTAAATCATTCTCAGAATATAGAGCAGACCCTGTGTGCGCGTTGTCCAGGTAAAAATATAAAGTCAGCGCCGCTCTTTGGCCTTCAAAAAACTCTCTCTCCAGAGTACTCACCGTCCTGGACACGGGCGCAGGCCCAAACCTCATCCGGGCGGATCATCTTTCTCGTGCTGTCCTACAGAAGCTAGAACAGTCACGCTCCATCGTGAATATCACGTCCGCGTCGAAACATCAGCTCACGATCTTGGGTATTATAAAAATCGACTTACGTATTGGTAGCTATTCCACCCGGCAATCATTTATTGTTGTTCTCCAACTAGCTGTCGGCGCCATTCTTGGCTCTAAATTTATCGACGCCCATGTCGAGGATCTACGTATCCGCCGACAACTACTGACTCTGAGGGACGGCTCTACCCACCCCATCCTCCGCCGCCAAAGCGGTCTACCCCGTATGACATCGACCTCCGAGGATCAGGTAGTACCGAATCACCCTCCGCCTCCACAACAAATACGCGTCGCGAAAGGCACCCTACTCGACCCTGGTACCGAGACATCGATATTAGCGTCCTGCTCCCTATCAGGGACACATTTCGGGGAATAACCTCCACTTCTGTACCGACAGCAGGGTCTCTCCGTCGCAAACGGAATTATAGACCTTCAGGCGGGAAAACTGTTTCGACTTAAGATAGCGAATTTCTCTCGCCGCACTCAACGGCTGACCAAGAATCAGCGCCTCGGCCATGCAATTCCGACACCGAGCTCCACGCCGGCCTTTACGTTGTCTCTCTCTGAAGACCCGAACTCACACGAGTAACAATCCCCCAGAGACGATGGGGCTTCAACTGACTCGACCACTCTTTCGAGGAAATCCGTCGATGTGGAGGGGACGAGGATTGCGGCATTTTCGAAATATTGCGAACTCGCGTGAAGACCGAGAATAATCAAGTCTACGGACCCTCCATCCGTCGATGAAATCGACGTAAGTCATTTGGCTGATAAAGACGCCCGAAAAGTACGCCGCACCCTCCGGCCTTTTTCTTCCATGTCGGATGGCTCCCTTGGCACTATCAAGTTTATAATCATCGCATAGAGCTTAAGAAAGGAGTAAGGCCCGTTTTCTCGCAACTTTATCGAGCAGGACCAAAAGCACGCCAAGTGGAAGAGGAAGAAGTAGATAAGATGCTCAAGGCGGGAGTAATAGAACCGACGAGAGCAGAGTTCGCGAGTCCCGTCATTTTGGTGCCGAAACTGGACGGCTCTCTACGATTTTGCGTAGAGTACAGAAAGCCGAATGCGTTCAAGGTCAAGGACTTGTACCCCCTGCCGAGAATGGACGAGTGTCTAGACTCGCTCGGAGACGCCGAGTTCTTCACTGCCCTGGACTGCAATTCAGGCTACTGGCAAATTACTGTCGCTGAGAAGGATAACGCCAAAACCACGTTCACGTCTCACTCTCGTTTTTATCAGTTTTGCCGCATGCCGCTCGGCCTATGTAATGCTCCGGCTACATTCGAACAGACCGTCGGCATCCTGCTCTCCGGTTTCAGGTGGCGATCTTGTCCCGTCTGTCTTGACGACATTATTGTATTCTGGAAAAAACTGGATGAGCATCAACGGCACGTTTCGGAAATACTAGAATTGCTGATGGAAGCAGGAATCTCGTTAAAACTAGCCAAGTGCCACTTCTTCGTGGAGAGCGTCGATTATCTTGGACATAAGATCAATCCGGGACTATTGGAGGTAGCTACCAAGAATACGGAACATATACATCGATTTCAAGAACCTAGGACGCAGACTCAAATGCGCTCCTTTTTGGTTCTCTGTAAAGTCAACAGACTCTTCGTCCCGAACTTCTCCCGGGTTGCTGCTCCTTTGAATGCTCTCCTGCAGAAGTAACAGGTCTTTGAACTACCTCCATTCGATGCTCAAAAACGAGAAGCCTTTCGAATGCTCCAACTGGCATTGATGGAACCGCCAATATTACATCTACCGGAGAACGGGCTCCATTTATCCGTAGATATGGATTCCTGCGAATATCAGGTTGGTTGTGCCTTAATGCAGACCTAAAAGGATGGAACCCACCATCCGATCGGCTCTTGAAGTCGTGGCCTTACACTGGCAGAGACAAATTACTCGGTAGGCGAGAAATAATGTTTGGCTGTGGAGTGGGCCTGTCAAATCCTCCGAGCTTACATGGAGCGTTCACAATTTGACCTTTTCACTGACTATCAAGCGCTGAAGTGGATTATGAGCCTGAGTGATGCTTCCGGAAGAGATAGCCAGATGGCGTCTCCGCTTACAGGAGTTCTATTTCACCTTTCAATATAAGAAGGGTGCGGACAACCAGATGGCGGACGGTATCTCGCAGTTACCAACCTTTGGGTTCACGCGAGTTGCTCCATGTCTCGAGATTCCTTTTTTTCTCGTAAATGTCGAGCATAGAGACGATCCTCCGGAACTCACTAGGCCAACGCCCATCGCTCTACAAACTGAAGAGTGGGAACGCGAACCTGTTGAAGATCAGGATTGGGAGGATCATATTCTCGCGACCACAAGTGAGTGAGAATAAGATCCCAGCTGTATCTCTCTCCTCACGATAGAGGAAATTCTCCGGGAACAAATTTCAGATGAGTTCTGCTCTCAAGCTCAAGCCAAGGTCGAGGCTGGCGAACGATCCCCTTTCTCGGAAGATACACGAGGCCTAAAAGTCCGCATCACTCCCCTGGACAGTTCGTCACAGGTTTTCACCCCGAAGACGTTGCGGGAGAAGGTTCTATAATTAGCCCATTACCCTGCTCTTGCAGGCCATCGGGGCGGACATCGCATGTATCACAATTTACGCCGTCAATTTTACAGGACGGAAATGTCGCTTGCTGTCTTCAGGACAGTTAGGAACTGTGCTCTGTGTGCTCGACAACGAGTTAAATGGCGCAAGCATTCTTCTTTCATGAAGTCGTTTCCGGCTACGCAGCCCTTGGAGTATATGGGATCGATATTCTCGGACCATTACGAGAGATGAATCGACATCACGAATATCTCCTGTTCCTTATGGACAGGTTCTCGAAGTTGACGAAGACAGTGCCGTTAAAGAAGATTACGGGTTATACCGCGACTAAAGCCTTCTTGACCACTGGGTCTACGTATATGGACCCCCAAGGTATATCCTTCCGGGCAATGGTTCGAAATTCGCTTCGAAGTTCTTTCTCGCCGTCTGCTGCATTCTTAAGATTCGTAACTTTTTTACGTCGACCTATCAACCGCAGACGAACGGGCAGACGGAGCGGTTTTACCGAACAATTCTTGCCGGAATACGCCACTTTATCGCTGAAAACCAGTGGAACTGGTATTATTTCTCGGACGCGCTTACCAACGCGTATATTACGACGGCCCATCGCGCAACCGGTTACGCGACTTTCGATCTCGTTCTATCGGGACATCCACCCTCGATCCTCATCGAGAAGGCGGAGGAAGTAGAAGTCAGTCAAGTATCGGCGACGAATGTTAAGAAACGCCTGACTCTGCGTCTCGAGGCCTTGATGAAGACGGCAATCCCTCGCCTGAACCTCTCTCAGGCCCAGTATAAGGAGAACTTCGAATCCAACGTTAGGCCCCCGAACTAGACAATTCGTCCTGGACAGTGGGTCCTCGTCGAACTTGAGACGAAAGTACGCTACCCGGACGGAGTCGGCAGAGACGAGAAATTATACCTCAAGGCTCTGGGCCGTTTAAGGTTGTGGACCGGGGATCTCATGTGGTTTTTCTCTACAAAGGAAATGGCGAGCGTGAAACTACCTCCTTAGACCGAGTCGTTGTGACTTCGCCTCCTCACGGGCTGCCCTATTCGGCCGCTATCTCTCCACCTTTGATGGTGACCGGTAATTCGCCGACCAAAGCCAGCCCGGTGCCTTCTCCCCGCGAATCGGCGGCTCAGCCAACTTTCCCCGTTCCGGTTCGGGCTGTAGGTGTTTTACCTTCGCGGAATCCGCAGTTAATCCCCCTTCGGCTGATGAAGCCCCAGGGCTAATCCCCGAAGAAGGCGCAGCTGTTGGCGAAGTCATAGACGAACCTCGACCGTTTCCTTGTTTTTCTCTGTTCAAGAAAGCTCCGCCGACCGAAGATTTGAGCAGTCACATAGTCTCGTACGATCCTGAGCGTAGCTACCGCGTTCGCTGGTTCCAGCAGGGTGCTTCTGACGACACATACGAACCTCCTGAGAATCTGCCGCACAACTTGGTGGTACGCTTCCATAGTAAGCACCAGATTCCTTTACCTTCCTAGCTTCGGCTTGACAAGGGGGTCACCGCCAACGGAACTTCTTCCTCGTTGTCTCCTTCCTCCGAGTCTATTAACTTCATTCACAAAGTTTTTAACTACTCATGCTCGGGTGCGAGAAACTCATTTACACTGGTAGATCCGGACCTGTCGGGGGCTATGGTAACTCTACCTGCTCCCTTTTCTTCGGGGACTTCTTAAGAAATTACCCCGTTCGTTTCCCGTTCTTCTCTTTGGGTCCAACTAATTTATCCTAATCCTCCTCGAACTCCTCGTCCGAGTCTTCGAGAAGGATAACTCCCTCTGCTGTCTCGCGAAGGGTTTTTTCCTCGCAACTGATCCGGGCTGGGCTGGAATCGGCACCAGGAAGCACCGCACCACGCGGTACTGATTCGTTCTCGCGCTCACTGGATCGGGCTCCTCTTTGACGACCACCTCCGTCCTCTCCTGTTTCTTTCAGACTCCATCCCCACCCGAGACCCCCGGCGCATCGCTAGAATCGCTCGGCGTCGCGGCTGGGGCCCAGGACAATTCTTCTCTCCGGACGTCATAGGCGGCTGTGGCCCATCTGAACTCGTTTCCGGAGTTCGGGGAGTCGCAAGCGTCACCGCTGGAGCTTTCGAAGCAACTGCCGGCGTACAAGACGCGGCCTCGGTTATGGACGCACCCCACCCTGCATTGTTGCTCGTGCCCACCTTATCGGGTCCACCACCCTCCTTCTGAGGGTAACGAACTCCCGGAGCCGGGCTTGAAAAATTGGCTTCATAGTCGTCCAAAGCCGCCTCGACCCAGTCGAGAATCAAGTTTACATCAATTTTATCCACGTTCCAAGCAGTACGAAGTCGGCGCTTTAAGCCGCAATTTTCGCAAACGGTGCATATGACCTCGTTCACAATCCGACGATGGGAGGTCGACAGGGTGCGATCTCCGCGAGAAGAGAAAAGCTCTACCTCACCAACCGTCTCGGTCCTCAGAACCTCGGTAGGATTACGAGGAGGTCAATGTCTATCACACTCCAGGCCTTCCGTGGACCCAAACAGATGGGCAGCGACTTCGTCGACCTCGATCACAACTCCGTCCGCATTCCTGACAAGATATGAGTTGACTGAAGGGCCCGGGGTGATAAGGGAACACAATCCCGTCGGGTCCCAGTGGACCCACTCTCCCAGGTCATAGACGGGCTTATGAAGGCCGATCAACTGCGGCAGACGACGGTGGAACTTCCGTACATTGCTCCACCTGAGATGTTCCACGTCGCTGAGCAAGACCTCGAGATATAGCGCGTCCGCGTAGTCGACAGTCAGAAAGTCGCACCCAAGAAGACGGATATCCCGGACAAGCGTGGGCGGAAGCCACTACTGACGGCCACGTCGTGCCTCGTACATGAGGTGCTCGGACGCCACGTAAGCCCGTTCCGTGCGGAAGAAGAACCACATCAGGCTTGTTTGGTCTTGCGCCATCTCGAGTCCACAGTTTGAGATCACGGAGGGCATCCAGGCCGAGAAAATCCATGGCACTTCATACTCCGCATGGTCGACCGGAAGAGGCACAGAGAGTTGGTTGTGAAAGTATCTTTTGATACACAAAATCTCCCGGCAGTGAACTGGGGCGTATACGCCGTAGCGGTGACGCTGGTGACGCTCCTACTTTCTGTAT
>JAUBNZ010000881.1:0-13895 GCA_032355485.1 Bonnemaisonia californica
GTCCAATCACGAAACTGTTAAGTCAGGTAGAAGCACAAGAAGCAGATCTGGAGAAAAGGATTTCTCTTTTTTTTAGATAAATTTAAAGAATTTACCGTAACTTTCATGTTGCAAATTGTGCGTGAGGTACTCTTGGTTTTGAAACCGACCCATATAATCGATGATTGCCAAAGTGCCAATCAATGGACACCGCGGTCCAGGAGATCAAAAAGGTATGATCGCCATAAATTCAATATCTACACCTTGTCGCGATGCAGCCGGTTGCCTCTTCCCCGCCAGACCTCACTCACCTTCGCCTCCCTGCCACCATCTTCTGCTTCCGTCCATTCATCCTTCGCCCACCGCACAAACACAGCATGGAAGCCTTTGTACATTCACTCCCCACGGGCTCCTTCACGGCCAGCCACCCAATCCACGCCCTACAAAATCGCCCCCTGGCGCGTGCCCTGCGGGCACGCCGACCGCGTCCATTCAACGCCCCGCGCATGGGGCTGGGCAATTCCTTCGGACGCGTCTTCCGCGTCAGCACCTGGGGCGAAAGCCACGGCGGCGGCGTCGGTGTCACAATTGACGGCTGTCCCCCACGCCTGCACATTGACCGCACCGACGTTCAGATCGAACTGGATCGCCGCCGCCCGGGACAGAGCAGAATCGTCACCCCGAGGAACGAACCGGATGCTGTCGAGATTCTCTCCGGTGTTGTCGATGGCGTCGCCATCGGCACCCCTATTGCTATGCTGGTAAGGAATAAGGACCACAGGAGCCAGGACTATGACACTATGGCCGTTGCGTATCGTCCGTCGCATGCGGACGCCGCTTATGACGCAAAGTATGGCATCCGAGCTGTTGCTGGCGGCGGTCGTTCTAGTGCGCGTGAAACTATCGGTCGCGTTGCAGGCGGTGCCGTTGCCAAGAAAATTCTAAAGGACTACGCTGGCGTTGATGTCATTGGTTATGTTAAAAAAGTTAGACACATCGAAGCACCGTACATTGATCCTATGACCGTTACGATGGAACAAGTAGAGGCGAACATTGTCCGATGCCCACATCCGGCTGCCGCGGAGGA
This sequence comes from Bonnemaisonia californica, assembly GCA_032355485.1. NCBI lineage: Eukaryota > Rhodophyta > Florideophyceae > Bonnemaisoniales > Bonnemaisoniaceae > Bonnemaisonia > Bonnemaisonia californica. The sequence goes on from JAUBNZ010000881.1 coordinate 1,067, forward strand.
GATGATCTCGTACGTTGACGAAATCCGCAAATCTGGAAATAGCGTCGGCGGCGTTGTGGAAGTAATCGCACGGAACGTGCCGGCGGGCCTAGGATCGCCGGTATTCGACAAACTGGAGGCCGATTTAGCGAAGGCATGCATGAGCTTGCCTGCGTCAAAAGGATTCGAAATCGGCAGCGGCTTCGAAGGCATCATGCTCACAGGGCTCGAGCACAACGACCCCTTCTACGTTGATGAGGACGGACGAACGCGCACTGAATCGAATAGAAGCGGCGGCATCCAGGGCGGAATTAGCAACGGAGAGCCCATCGTCATCCGTGTGGCCTTTAAACCGACGAGTACAATCGGCAAGGTTCAGAAGACTGTCACCCGTGCCGGGGAGGAGACGGAATTGCGCGGGAAGGGAAGGCATGACCCTTGCGTGTTGCCGCGTGCTGTACCGATGGTGGAGTCAATGGTGGCGCTTGTGCTGGCTGATCATCTGATGCAACAGCTGGCGCAGTGCAGTGTGTTCCCTCTGAGTGAGGAGGAAGCTCCCAATCCGCTTGGGCCTAAGCCTGCTGCTGGTTCAGTGATATCGAAACAGCATGTCTAGTGCTGCCCTCTTACAAAGTAAAGGTAAATGAAATGGAAAGGTGCGAAGCAAATTTATTCATGGACATCACTTTGTTGGAAGTCGTCTAGTACACAATACGTATTTTACAGTGGCTGCATAGTAGAGGGCCCGCAGCACATCAACAAGAAACTGCAAACGTCTATCGACTACAAGGGATTCCCCATAGCCTGCTCCTGCTGGCGAGTGTACAGGAGGAAGGCCTACAAGTGGAGAGAGAGAGGCATGCTGTGTGGGATGCCGAGCATTTTTAAGCGTTTGTTGCCACAGGCAGGTAAGCCTGAGCGTATCTTTAAAAGGAAGCGTCTATTCTAGAGGCGGCGCATAAATTCTGGGACTCAGGCGGCGGCCATTGCAGCGTTCTCCCACAGTTATTGGGCTGATATTTTAATTAAAATTATGTACCCAACCTTTTCTAAAGCTTTACACAGCATGTCCAATACAACGTTCTTCCATTGAGCTACACTCGCAAATGTAGATAAAGTTTGCATATTTGTAGAACCCGGCCTTTCGCCAACCGACAGCTCTCTGTCGCCGGCCTCACTTTGTTCCAAGATTTTCCTTTAGCCCTGTTCTATCTTGTGATTGAGCCATGGCGAATAGAAGCAGACCTGGGCGAAGTGCCCTGAGCGATAGACTGAAGGGAATGCGCTTCATGAACCGGCGGGACGACGAAAGTGAAATTCGAGAAAAATTTGTCGCAGAGCAGCAGCAGCGCGAACGAGAAGCTCATTGGACTTTGGAGGATAAGTCCGGCGCAGACGAATACCAGGGGCCTCTCGTAATTATTGAGGAAGGCTTTTCCGACAACCCCATGAAAGGCAGAATGGGAAGACAGTCCTTCGGCAATTTCAATCCCGTACTTGAGCGTCAAAACAAAGTGGTGCAGCCACCTGGACCAAATTCGCTTGCGAAGAGTAGCCCAATTGAACTCGATCAAATCAAACAAGATGATACCGTAAAGCTTGAACCGGACACAGCTCCAGCGCCGGAAAGAAGAAGGCCAATACCAGCATATGACGGGCTGCGAAAACTCACCCGTGGCGGTATTTCGAAGAAGGATGTACCATCGCTTGATCGCCAGCACAAGTTTAAGAAGAAGCTCTCGCAATCCATTCGAAGATGAGAATAAGAACTCTCCCTGCCGACTGCAGCTTTGTATCCCCCAGTTGTTACCTCCAACACCGCACTGTTATGGCTTCTAACAATGCCATGAATGCCAATAGATCTCTGTTTATGTTCCTATTTCGTATGTTCCCATACACTCCCAAGCTAGAGCAGACGAGATCCCATGCTAGTAGCTTCCTTGGACTGATATGTAGCAGCATGGCTCGTTCGATTTTAGGAGCTCGGTGGGAACATAACGAGTCTTCATAGCGCCTAATACCTAACGCTTCTGTCTCGTGCTCCCCCTTTCCTCTGATAGAACAGCTCTTGCGATCAATCTCTACCGAAACTTTAGCATTTACGCATTCGGTTGCCGTTTTTCCGAGGCGAGTGCACCAGCCCATTCTTTGACTTGAATGCTCTTCATTCGCAGCATATACAGCGCAATTGGCCTTCTTTCAAAGTGGAGCTTCTTTCAGTGCCTCTGGGCTATTGTATTTTGTTCATCCCTCTTATAGCCGAGGCTTTGGGAATATGGATGCACTGTACATAGCGTGATATAGGTGAAGTCTCGAGATTATAACTCGGGGTCGATACCAGGCGGAAGAGGCTTGAGCATTTAATTCTTGTCAAGCCAGAAGAAGAATACGCAATTCGTAACATATTTAAGAGCGTAGAGAAAAATTTACCCTCGGTGGAGGTATCACCAGTCCATCGCCATCTCTTTAACGTAAGAAAGATCCCACAAGGTAAACTTCACATTCTACCAGGCAGTGCACTACTATGGTTACTACACCATGAACGGAGGAAACTAGTCTTCTAGAAGATTCCTCCGGGCATCGGGAAGGCCTTAGAAAACTCGACAATCTCCTTACGCAGTGCTGCGACTTCAGCGCTCTTAGCAGCGGCCGGTGAGAAATCCTTCAGCTTCTTCCCAACCTCGTCCTGAATCTTGATGGCAATCTTCACGGCACGGTCGAGGAAATCGGCGACGGCCACGAAATCGCTCTCCACAAGTCCGCGAGAGGTCATGGCGGGGGTTCCAATACGCACACCTCCAGGATGAAGGGCAGAGGTATCGCCAGCCACGGAGTTCTTGTTGAGCGTGATGTAGACCAGGTCGCACAACTTCTCAACCTTGGAGCCAAGCACACCATTCGGCCGCAAGTCCCATAGCACGAGATGGTTGTCCGTACCGCCTGTGATGAGCGTGTAGCCCCTCTTGACAAGCTGCTGCGCGAGGGCCTTCGCGTTTGAACGCACCTGCTTGATGTAGAGCTTGAACTCCGGCGTCATGGCCTCCCTCAAGGCAACGCCAAGGGCTCCGATGTTGTTGTTGTGCGGGCCGCCCTGGCAACCTGGGAAGACAGCCTGGTTGACTTTTGTCTCCCACTGGTACTTCTCGCCGGTTGGCTTTCCGTCGGCGTCCAGAATGTCGCCCCTGCGGAAGAAGATAAGACCCTGGCGGGGGCCGCGGAGACTCTTGTGAGTGGTGGATGTGACAAAGTCACAGAGTTCGAAGGGGCTGGTTACCTCAGCAGCGGCAACGAGTCCAGAGATATGGGCCATGTCGCAGAGCAGGAGCGAGCCGACCTTGTCGGCGATCTGGCGAAGTCTTGCAAAGTCGAAGTCTCGAGGGTAGGCACTTGCACCGCAGATGAGCAACTTAGGGCGGAAGAGCATGGCCTGTTCTTCGAGCTTGTCGTAATCGATGTAACCGGTGCTGCGGTTGACCTGGTACGGGAGGGATTCGAAATAGACACTAGTGGCGGAGATCTTCTTCTTGGCGGTGTAAAAACCATGGGTGAGATGGCCGCCCGACGGGAGATCGAGGCCCATGATGCGATCATGCGGGTTGAGAATGGCAGTGTAGAGAGCAAAGTTAGCGGTAGAGCCAGAATACGGTTGGACATTGACGCCCCAGGAGTCCTTATCCAAGCCGAAGCACTCCAAGGCACGGGCCTGAACGACGCGTTCGATCTCGTCAATGACCTCGTTGCCTCCGTAGTAGCGGGCGCCAGGCAGCCCCTCGGAGTACTTGTTAGTGAGCGAGGAGCCCAGGACCTGCATGACGGCGCGGGAGGTGAAGTTCTCACTGGCGATCAGCTCGATGCCCTGGAATTGGCGCTCCTTCTCGCGGCAGAGGAGGGCGTGCATCTCCGGATCCACATCCTCGACGGAGCGGTTGCCCGGGAAGGTAGCGAACTCGTCGGTGTAGCAACCTTCTGCGTAGAATTCTGCCATTGCGAGGTTCTGGGCGAGATGCGGAGGTGATTTCGATGTGGTCGGTAGTGCGACTCGGGCTGGGAGGCTGTGTTGTTCAGAGAGGTGCAGCGGTTGAGCGTATCTATCTTTGAGTGATGGAGGTTGAGGAGCAGATGCAGACTCTGCATTGGAGGGAGGCAAGGTGAGGCAGCGAAGTGGCGAATACAGTACTGCACGGGCCTTCGGTACTGTAGATAGCGCTCAGAGCTCTCAGCTGACAGCTGTCCCATGATGGAGCACCGCTGTCGAGATGATATCAGCCTGATAAATGGCTGTAAGCAGCATTCCGTTTGGGCCAGAAATGAATACAAGATCATCATCTTCAATTAAAATATATTTTAGTTATCTTTGAACTTTCTATCGCTCCCAGAGCCAATAGAGAGATTACGCTTTCAGAAATGCGAATAAAATCTGGAAGTCTTCTGCAATGCCTGACAGCATGCACCGTGGCAAAGCAGAAGCAGTTTTACTGCGTGCCAGAATTTGCTGAAATCGGACACATTAGTGAAGTTAAACATGTTTTTTAGAGCATCCCCACCGGTACGTTATCAAATCATCAAATAACAACACTTGGCACAGTTTCTCAGTAATTTCATTGGCTTTCTAAATTTTGGTTTTTTGGTTGTTTCGTTGTTTCGTGCTTGAGCAATAGTGGGTTTTAGCAAACCGATATGGGACTATTTTCGGTTCCATTTTCGGTATCAATTTAGGTTTGTCAACCTGTACAGAAATGTATGGCCCGAAAAAATGGGTCCGGCCGACCCCTACCGAACTCGAGTTTCGGAACATTTCCGCTGGAAATAGCTGTAATAAACATGTCCTGACAGTAACCAAAGGCATTTCGAGTCAAGGCTGCACCAGGTCCCCGTCGTCTGACTTGCAGCACCGTCGCGTCGCGAAAAACGCACCATGGTTTTCATCGCCCATGCCAATGCATCCCTCCCCTATCCCCTTCGTCAGGCCTCTTCTGGAGCCACGGTGCTCATCTCTGATGAGGGCCCACCTCCGCTCGAGGATCACGTTCCTCGCGATCCCATATGCGACACTCTCGACGCCGTGAATGCAACCGCAGCTGCGCTTCGTCAGCTTGAGCCCGGTATGCTAACCCAAGACAGCGAAGCTCCGCAGCAGCCCGTTTTGTCAACTCCCCATGCTCTGCTCTACCCGCTCGGCCCACTCGTCCCACAACCCGCCCCACAATGTAGCCAAACTACGGCAAGCAATCAGCGCCGAAAGTTTACAAGAAGCCTCAATGTGTTTCTTTTGAGAGAGGTTCAAGCATGCGCTGCCCATGTTCCGAAGCGCGGAGAGACGCTTGCTACTTTTCAGAAGGTTGCTGAGAACCTCAACACTGCAGCGGTTCTTCCATGGCTGACGGACTTCAAGCATTTTCAAGATCGCTTTAAGCTGGTTTCGCGTGCGTGGAGGCAGACAAACCGAGCCGCAGCAATTGATTCAGGCGGTGGAGAGGACTTTGGGAAGAATGAGCAGCTCTGCACTGACATATGTTCTGAAATAGAGTCTGTTAAAGCAGAGCGATAGGCAGAAAAGGCGGCGGATCGTGCCGAGGAGAACGCTCTTATGACGGGGGGAGCACGTTAGGTCCATGGCGATGGGTATGATGGCTTCTAGAGGTGCAGATAATGGATCTGAACATGCCGTGGAAACACGTGAGGGACGCGAATCACCTCCTCAGAAGAAGAGGAAGACCACATCAACTCATGTGCTGGATGATCTGTCCCGCGCAGTTGGGGCGCTAGAACGCGCTGAGGAGGAGCGTTTTGTTAGCCAGGAGAAGAAGAAGGGACGCGAGGACCATCGACTGGAGCTAGAAGAACGGCGCCTCAAAGCATAGAAGATGTGACGAACTGCGGGCTGACGGCGGCGCGCGCGGCGAAAATAGACGATGCAACGGGCAAGCTGCTCTGGCGGGGAGATGGTTCCCCGAGAGCAGTCCCTTTATTTTAAGTCCCCGCGGCGGCGCTCGAATTCCGAGCGCGCCGCTCGAGCGTTTTTCCGCGCGAAACCTTGGCCCGACGGGCAAAGGATTTCAGAGGGGTCGCGCCGCGTGTGACCCGGAGAGATCGTGTATGACGATTACTTTCGAGAGCACGCGCCGCGGCGTGCGCTCGCAAGTGGCGGCCGTTTTGGCGCCAGGCGCAAAGCGGCCCAAAAGGGAAAGGCAAGCCACATCAGCGCCGGCCGCGAGGCCGTGGCGCCGACGCGTTTAGGCCGGCCTGGAGCGCAAGGTGAAGCAAACCTGCACTCAGAGCCGGCATTCGGCGTTACATCACTCGTGTGACGAGCGGTGCTCTCGACTCCAGTACGACTGCGAGTACGAGTCACGCGCTGGTAGTTATACAAGGGGAGCTCTTACTGACGAGTCTCAACAACTTCTAGCCAACTTGGTCCCTGCAGCATGCTCCGCGGGAAACAGTTATCCCCTTTTGAGCAAGGGGAAGCACTGGCTCTCCATGTGACGGGTTTATCTCAAGTTGAGATTGCCAAAAGGCTCAAAAGGAGTCGTGGTGTTGTACAGAGCTTGTTGCGTAGTCCTGAGACGTATGGTAAAGCCAAAAATTGTGGGAGGACGCCTGTACTGTCCCCTCGTGCCAAGCGCGCGCTTTTAACAGTGGCTCATCGGGGTGAAATGAGTAGCAATGAGTTACGCCGGCATCTAATCCTCCCTGTATCGGCTTCAAGAGTTCAGCAAATACTTACAGCACAGCCCACTTCGTCCTGGGAGCCCGTGATGCACGTGCTGATGATGACGGTAGATCATACGAAAAATTGCTGGACTGGTGCATGCAGAGGATCGACTGGAAAGACGATAAATGGAGAACGGTTGTGTTTAGCAACGAAAAGAAGTTTAATTTAGACGGGCCTGACGGTTTCCGTTACCATTAGCATGACTTAAGGAGCGGAAGTATTTTTTAGCTGCTATACATATATTACACCCCTGAAGTCTGCAGCTTTTAGGGTTGCCGCGGAACGACAAGACTTTGAGCAAAACCGTTTGGCACATATTGTCGGACACTGTAGTGGATGTGGTAGATGCAAAAAGATCTGGGATAGAAGGTTCGCTCATAGCCGTTATGGCAAAAATGGGGGGTGCTTTGTACTTATTGTGCGCACTGTAGAAGAAGACCAACATCATTTAGCACATGGCGATCTCCGCATCAGGACCTAGAGACCAACGAAACTAGATTCTAGAGAACTTTGGTACTCGTGCAACACTATTTTGTCTTCCGAGGCAGCGGAGCCCGAATACGAAATCGACCCAGAAGCTACTGTGCGTATAGACTGCATGCTAAACTAATTTAACTTGTCCAGTGCTCCTGGTATATCTACCCTTCAAAGGGTCCAATAATACGTAGAAGGATGATAGGAAGTTGCTATCATGCTTCTAAGTTAATAATAACCCAAACAACGCAATATTCTGCTGTCTGTCGTTGTCTGCATAATATGCAAGTATTATATGTTCCACCACATAGGGTTTTGAGTTACCAGAGAGAGCTACGCGGAGAGCTGGTCAACAGCATCCTCTGCAGCAAAGCTGTTGGGCACTTTTGCTTGCCTGTTGCAAAGTCCGCAATGCGGACTTCGTTAAGCATATGGCAAGCAAATTGAACATGAGCCAAAGTTGGCGGCTACAGTTACGGTTACTGTAACGGCTTTCTGAAAGTTTGTATACAAGGGGCGCAGTAATTTCGCAGTAATAATGTAGCCAATGCAGTGTGAGCAAAGAGGATATCTGAAAGATGCCGATGCTACGCATCATACAGCAGCACTTTGCGTGACTGGCCCTACCCATGGCAGCAGTCTGCTTGGACATGGCAAGTTGCCCAGTCGTCATGGAAGCACTGGCTCTTCGTATATATACATGTGGGATGTACATGTAGTATCCGATGTGATGCACCGATTGAAATGTACTTTAGCTTGAACTACGAGTACGAGCACAGCATTCCATCAATTCTATTGCCTTGCAATCTTTGCATCATTTCTATCGTTTGGTAAAGAAACAGTTGAGGACGACGGGGACATGGGCCGCTTGCACTGTGGCACGCTGCCAGCCACGAGTTGTTCTTTCTCTGAGGCAGTTATGCAGCAAGATGAGATGGGTGTCACGCATCATCACTGCGTCAGCAACCGACAAGACGTCCGGGTGGTTTCTACAAGGCAGAAGGCACCCAATCGGCGCGGCTCTCGACGCGCAAGATGCTCTGCTGAAAGTCTTTCCTGCGCGTGGGGGTACAGATGGAGGCCGTACTGTTGGCTGACTGAGCTGCCGGTCTTTGTGTCGACGGCGAAGGGTGTGAAAGAGATATTGTGTTGCGTGTACAACTGATCATGCGCGTCGTGAAGAGTGCTCTTTTCACTTCCGCAATACTGTGTAGTAATTTACTCACATTAAAGCACTTTATTGGATTAATAGTTCCGTATGACAGCTGAGACTCATAGATTAGTATGATTCTATACCGTTCAGGTGCTGTTTGGCCCATGCGCAGTAGTATGCGAAGGGTATATGGAGTGGTGAAGTGGAGTGTGTCTGAACAATCTGCCTAATTTTTTTGGGCATTTTCTTTAAAAAATTGAGCTTTAGTACTTTCAAACATTTTATAAAAAAGTGAATGAAAAGCGCTCAATGGAAGCACGGCGTTCAAGCAACTTTCAAGATATATTATATATTTTGGGACATTGGAAAGGTTACGCGTGGAGCCGGTTGTATTATTGGTTAGAGACAAACATGCTGCTTTATGGTGCAACATGCAGAGATCACATGTTAGATCTGACCGTGTGGGCGGGGTGTTCTGTGCACCCTCAGTGGTCCTTCGCGACAGGATCGCCGGCTTTGTCATGGCTCAGGAGGTATCTATCATCCCGTATGAGCGGAACATGAGATATGCTCTAGCACTTATTTTCATCCCGATCGCTGGACGTCGAGTGGTCCTGGTCCTGGTGCAGAACCTGGCGCAGGTCCTGGGCCAGGTCCTGGGCCAGGTCCTGGGCCAGGTCCAATAGTTGAGTGGTGTGAGTGATACTGATGGCACAGCGATGCTTGCGTTGCTAGAACACATATGCAGAAGGCTGTACGTAGCTCCATGTCTGGAGAAGGACTAGATACACCACTGTAGATATCTAGGTTATCTAATAAAAGAGCACCCCAAGAAGATACCGGAGAAAGTATACTATTTAGCTGTGGAATATGTTCCTTCCAATGTGACTTGATAAAGTATATCTCAATAGTGCGCACTCTAGGGACATGTGCGGAATTACATCTCGCCGATCATTCAGGAAAACACGATGTGACATGCCAGTCTCGACGTCTACCCTTCCGGCTGTGAATCTCAACTTGCCGGTTCGTGAGCTCCGCGCTCAAATCAATGGCTTTGTTTGGAGTCATATTCAGCCCAAATATAGCAAGGTACAACAGAATAAAGGACAGGAACAGGAATAGACAGTTTCAAACCGCCTCTATGCCAGTCTTCAAAGGGAGGTCGATTGCACAAAGAGGAGGGGGGAAGGCATCAGTAAGGCGGTCGGCTCTTCATCCACATGTCACCAGCAGTGAAGGGGCAGAGCGGTCCATACATATACGCGTGCCTTGGATGCAGGGCACACACAGGCAGCAGAATCGGCCTTGAAGGCAGACAGGGCCATCTGATCAAGGGCTGCGTGCAACAGCCGACACTATTAGCGCGATCATTCACACGGACAGATATTTCGCGCACATACGGGACACTCCCTTATTTTCGTATCTACAGATATACATGGCTGTGATTGTTTAGATATGTAGCGGCAGATATCAGTCTCGAGATTGGAGATGTATCATTAGACAGAGGCGGAAATGCCATGCACCCAGCTGGCAACGTGTTAAACTTTTGAGGTATTATTGAGCAGGGGGCGGTGGCAAAGGGAGCTGTGGCGAAGGGAGATTTGCCGGCAGGGAGGCCTGCTGGAGGGTTTGTGCAGGCAGTGGAACGGGGAGATTGCGGCTGCAGCTGGGACGCGCCACCGATAGGCTGCTGGGACGGCAGGGTATTGGTCGTGCGCGTGTGCCGCCACAAGTGGACCGAGGCGCGATGGGGGGCCCGGTTTCATGCCATTTTGGCCATCGGGGCTGGCGCCGTCGGAAGGTTGAGGTGCAGGTGTCATTTGCAATGAGAGAACTGCTCATTGGGTCCCCCGTGTGAACGGTCACTCCGCGTGGGTCCGGCGTGGGTCCGGCGTGGGTCCGGTGTGGGTCCGGTGTGGATCCGGCATGGGGGCGTTTCCGCGCGTGCCCCTTTTGGAACTGTATCATACATTGCTAAGAAGAGCAGGTTGTCACTTTCGGCGCCATTATAAGTAAATTAATTTTGTGGGGCATAGCAAAGGCTACGCGGGAGGCGGTGTGAGTGGGCCATGCGTGAAGCAGCTGCGCCACGCCAAAGAAGGGTGAAAATGCGATTATTTTTCATGTAGATACGTCTTTGCAGTCTGCTGCCTGTAAATTGCAGAGTCGCATGGCGGCTCTGCGGGAGTGTACGAGTTCCACCTTGCAGGAAGCGAGTGAACAAAATGGTTAAAATTAGCGGGGCACGTCGACGGGGCTACGGGATACAGTATTTGAAAAAAGGCTAAAATTTCGAAAACTTCCAGCAACCGCCCAAAAACCCCTCCGAACGGCCCGCAGCACGTGCTGCAGCGCAGCATACAGGCGGCGGTGATTGGGCAGGCGTGCGCGGCGCATGCAGGCGGCCATCGGGGCTACCGGGGGATATTGGGAGATCGGGGGTTAAATCTGCCAGCGCAGGAGATTCCACCGCACGGCCCGTTCACGGGGCATACTCGCGGCGCCAATGGCTGCGTGCGTGGGCGGCGGGGGGAGTAATGCTGGCGCGCGCTGGTTGGATGCGCATGGCCGAGATATTCGAAAGCTGTGCTGGCCGCCTTCCTGCGCCTGGGGTCCCTTCGGGTTGTGGCAGTCACTGCCGTTGCTGGACAGCTGCGTTCCGCTGGTGGCGTGAAAGAGTGATTCATTCGCGCACTGCCGTGGGTAGCATGTTTTGGAGTGGCTGTTGGAGTGGAAGTGGCCCTGCACATGGGACCGTTTGGGCGCCTTCTGTGGCATGATGTATGACAGGGTGAAGTAGTAGCGGTATGATAGTTTTAAGAACGCGTGTTTATTAACTGCGCTGCCCCGCTGCTGAGCCATTGCTACGACAGGTCCTGTGGTCCGATTGCGCGACTCCCTTCCCATAGCCGCCGCATACCTACAATGCTGAATATACAGCGCAGACAGGTAGAGCGGCAGCTGTGCGCTATGACAACACAAGGAGATTGTGCGCCCCGTGTTAAACTCTCTCTCATCCCATACAACCCAAACGCCGCTCAGACAGCCCTGCCGCCGCAGCCTCTCCGCTGCCCGACCACTTGCTACGCCTCAACTGCGACCTCCTCACCCCCCACCAGCCGCCTCGTCCGAATCTCACCGCCACTACTTCCCACCAGCCATCCCGCCAGTCTGCAAACCTGCCCCCTCCCCCTCGCCTCCCGCCATGTCGCAGCTCGACTTCGACACCATGTCCACCTTCCACCCCGTCCCCACCGCGCCCGCCCGACCAGACACGCCCGCGCCCGCGCCCGCGGACGCCTACGCCAGCACCCCGCACCGTCCCGTACATGACCTGCTCTCGCTGCTCAAGGGCGTCTTCAACGCCGTCCTGGACCTTGCGCCCGCCCTGGCTCCGCCGCCCGCCGCCACACAGACCACTACTACCATAACCACCCTTACCTCCAGCGAGCCGGGTGCCACCCCGAGTTACACCACCCTTACCACTACGACCACCACCATGCTTTCTACCTCGCTCGTGCCGCTGGGCCCGTCTGATCACGGCCATCGCTCCTGCGTCGACTTTATCCGCAGGCTGCTGGGCGCTGGCGGCGCAACGGAGCTGCGTATAAACTCGCTTCCTGTTCGATCACTGTGCATAGAGGACGGCGTGGACAAGCTGGCCTTTGGGCAGGATACCTGTGCAATCTGCCTGGATGGCTACTTGGTGGAGAATCGTGTAAGGGTTCTCGGCTGTGAACATGTCTTCCACACAGATTGTATCGACCCCTGGCTGAGACGCGGCCGTCCTACATGCCCGCTGTGTCAAACCATCTGCTGTTGAGTGCCCCGCCTCGCGTCTCGCCTGCCTTGTCAATGACGCCGCTGGTCACGCCAAGCTCAGCCTGAACTTTTCATTACTACGCGTCTGTGCTGCATGCTGTGCAACAAGCCGCTTCCGTACGACATAACACCCACATGCGCCGGCATGCACATGCACGTGAGCCACAGCTTGCAACCCATGATGAACAAAAACCGCCGCACGAGCATGCCGTCGCGCCTTGTACAGAATGCTCAGAAACGCTCCTCATCCTCTTCGTAATTTTATATTCCAGCCGCTTTGGTGCAACGCCTCCGTTTGGAACAAGCACCGACGCTGTCCCCTGCGTGTTTTGGTCAGCCTGCTTGCGTCCATGCTCGCAAGCGCCGCCCGCTTGGCATCTGTCGGTCTGTGAGCCTCGTCTGCGCTGCTTGCGCCTTGTATAGTATTAGGGTACCGTAGCTACACACTCAAACACAAACTTACGCGTATGAACACATAATGTCTTTTGTCCTTCTACGTGCTACCGCTGCATAGCTTTTGATAAACGTACTGTCTCCCATGTTTCTGGACACCTTCACTCAAAATGGCACACTCATATCGGGATACCCACATCCGGATACAAAGGCAAACTGCCATGACTCCTAAAACGGCAACGTGCTGTCGCACGTCTCCTTCTTAGGAGTCTGCTAAACCCACAACTACGCAC
>JAUBNZ010000882.1:0-13888 GCA_032355485.1 Bonnemaisonia californica
CAGGACCAACCGGTAGAGAAGATCGACCCCATGGTGGGGTCGATCATTCCCCGCGCAAAAATTGGCGTTCCCACGAGGGGGGACGCCAAGGCAAAGACGCCGTTGCGCGAGGGACGACGTTTCGAGGAGCGGGAGGTCGTTTAAGGAGAGACCTCCTTCCCTGAGGAAGGAGTTCGGGAATCAGGACGGTAGCTCTTTCTTCCCGGGAGGGGAAGAAAGACGCAAAGAAGTATTCCTCCTCTCGGATGGGAGAGGAGGAATGGAGGGGAAAGCAAGCTTCGGAACCCATGGCAATTAATACCAACCCTATTATACAGTAGGGTTGCTATGATCCATGGGTAGCCAAACCTGTCCCCAGACAGTAAGGGGACAGACTTCGCCACCCAATCAAAGTTGACGTACAAACGCCACCCTTCGCTTACAGGTGATTACATCTGGTGATGCAAGCGAGGTCAGGGGTGAAATTTCTTACAAAATTCGATTTGTTTTTTGTTTTTTTAAAATTTAAAATTTTTCTATAAGTGGGTGTTAATCGCGGAGACATTACAGTAAGAAAAAATCGGGTAACTCAAACACCGAGGTCCGGCAGGTGAACCTGAGTTGCAGTCACCTCAGGTACCTCTCGGCTCCCCACAAAAAAAAGTGGGGAGCCGGCAACGACAACCCTACCATGCCTCCGTGAGGATAATACCTCACAGAGGCTGGGGCGCGTGACCGAACCCGGCGGTAAAAGCCCACCGTTCCCACCTGGAGGGGGACGGTTGGGGAAAAACCCCACCAAAGCGTGAGCCCTCCCCAGAAAGGGGAGAGGCCAGGCGCAGCGGATGCTACGAAGCGACCCTGTCCTACAAGCGTGTCCTCCCAGCGAGGGAGGACACGCCAAAAATTACTTAGACGAATACATCCTCTCCCGTGGAGAGGATGATAGTAATTAATAGGGACGCATACCCTCCCTATTCGAGGGAGGGTATGGTGATCTTCACACTTATATAACCACATCCTCTCCATTTCAATGGAGAGGATGTGCATAAGAAGGATAAAACCTGGAAGTAGCATGTGCGAGCGCTTGTCCTCCCCGAGAGCGAAGACATAACCCCGGCGGCAACCATCCTCTCTGTGTTCGGAGAAGACGACATCAATGGGGGACATTCACGTATCCTCCCCATATTGCGAGGGAGGATACTTTCAATCCCCCCCGCCCTCACCTCTCATCTCCGTCCGGGATGTCCTACCTAAAAATGGCGGCCCCTAGAGGAGAGAATCATGGGGATGCAGCAGCGCATCCTCACAGATAGAGGATGACACGGCGTATCCTCTCCATCTGCAAAATGGAGAGGATAATGATAGTTATTCTCTCCATGATTCCCATGGAGAGGATGATAAGGCTGGATCTACCCTAGGGACCCTACTCCCCGCCTTAAGAGGGGAGGGGCAGGGTAGACCGAACTATGAAAGAAGAAAGGAACGTTGCGGACAATAGTAAAACCACAACAAAAAGGCACACGTTTATTTGCTCGATCATCCTCAGCAAGAGGATGATCGAGGGAGTACGGCCAGGAAGGTAGTGGCCCATCCCCGAAGGAGGGGATGGGAAATGCCGTCGACTAATGCCGCTCATACGTTGCAAGACGCGTAGCAGGCGCATCAGGGGCTGGGGGTTCCCGCGAGCTTCCGGCCCCGTTGCGGGAATACGGGTCGTCGTAGCTGTAGCCTCCGTATCCCTAGGGGACGAAGGCCTGCCCACTGGCACCTTGCCCACCTTGATGGTCGTCACCACCACCCCTTCCAGGATAAAGGTCTAAACTCGAAGAGGAGGGGTGATAAGACTGTTTAGTGCCGCTCCCCTTTTGACCCTCCCGCCCTGAAGGACGGGAGGACTTACCCTGATAAGGGTAGTGCTTGTCAAACAGTGGGGCCTTCCCCTGATAGGGAACAGGGGCGGACAGCCGGGGATCAACAGCCGGCTTGACGGGAGTCCTCTCTTCGCCTATATCCATCCGGTTCCCCTGTCCGTCTCCCTGCAAGGAGGGAGGCGGAAGGGTAGGCTGTTGACCCATATTACTCCCCCAGCTGGGCTTACGAGGAGTAGAAGGGTGGGAGGAAACAGGAGCGCGTGGATCACCCGTCCGTCGGCGAGAGTATCGCTCCGACGGATTGGATCTTCGAAAATCCTCAAATTCCTTCCGAACGGAGGCAATTTCAGCCTCCGTTTTCAATCGTCGGGCCCGCTCAGCGTTCACTGCCCTTTTCAGGGAAGCTCGAGTGTACCCGTCCGCCTTCACCCACGCCGCGACCGTCTCTTCGGAATAATTGAGACGGTCCGTCAGCGCACCAATAATCCCCTCGACGGTAAATGTTGTCTCCCCTTCGGGGAGAAAGTCGTCGGGATTATTAGGACAAAAGGCCTCTTGAGCCTTACGGAAGTTGGGTACCCTTCGCAGATTGCGAAGGGTAAGGGCATTCTTCAGTACATCGGCCTCTCGGGCGCGAAGAGCCTTGGCAGAGGAAGCCACAGGCCCTACTCCTGTGTAATGATGCACAGGAGGGACAGGCTTGGAGCAAGGGACCTGCACTGCCGACCTATTTCGTCCCCCTTTCGGGGGATGGCGATCAGTCGACGATGACTGGGCCCCGCGGCTGCCACGATGTGGCTCCCCTTGCGATCTACCATCCCTGTGCGAACGGGGAGGATGGGAGTCTGGATGCGGGACCAACGACTGGTGAGATGGGCCCTTCGAGGGAGGAACCCCGCCTAAAAACGACTTCTTTCCATCCTTTAGGGAAGAAGAAAGGGCAGGGTCGTTCACCAGGCGTCCCTTAGCACCCATGGACATTCGTATCGTTCTCCCAACCTCTCTCCAAGAGAGGTTGGGATGATGTAACCAGCTTCGAGACTTTGATGTATCGAAGCGGACGAATGACCTCAAGAATCGCCTCGCCGCACTCACGGGTTATCACCACCACTTCGTGCGTGGTGACCTCCTCGTGGTGCATTGCCATGACGGCTTGCATAAGGGGCTCGCTGTGAAGCAACTGGAAGAACTTGTCGCGGGTCATCTCCGAAATTCCCTCCTCCGTACAGCATGAAGCAAAGTGGGCAAGGAGGGAGGGTCGGAGAACATGAGGTTGTCAGGGGGTGCTTCACTCCCATCCCACCAAGAGGAGATGGGAGGGAAACCCTGTTCCTCTAAGGTCACCGGCACATAGGTGTACATGTAAGGCCTCTTCTGCCGGATGGCGAATAGGCGATAATCCTCGCACGCAAGCAACCGTCGGTGTTCGCGTATCCACCGACGGGAGTGTGTGATGTCCATCCTCCACCTGTGCGACCATTCGGGTGGAGGAGGGTACACCAGTGCCCTCGAAACGACCCTGGGCATCGACTCCGTTGGGTTTGCCTCAAAGGGAGTGTCGAAGAGGATGGAGTTGGCCGCCTCAAAAGTAATCCGCATCCAGCGGATTACGGAGGAATATCCGGTCGCATTGCAATTCATCCGGTATTCGAAACCGACGGATAGGCTGTGGTCCAGCAAAGAGCCTGGACCACGCCTGCCTTCCGTCGCGTTCGGCCGAGTCTACCAATAAGGCCGTCCGTCGGAGAACAGGTCGTTGCTCCGACGGGGCCGTCCTCATGTATCTCGCAAGGTTTGAACTGGTGTAGGGCGCCGCGGGTCATTCCAACCTGAAGGAGTCAGCTCCGGGTAAACCGGGAGCCCTCGGGTCGCGCACCCCCAAATAATCGCGAAAGAACCCACGGGGGTCTTCGAAGGGGGATGCTGGTCTTGCGAGGTTTGGGATGTCTCCTCCCCGACTCGAGGGAGGAGGGGCATGTGAGTATCAACCGCCGAGGGCGGTTGGCCGACAGGCCCGGAGGCAGAGGGCCCTCCTCCCAACCCGTGGGGAGGAGCGGAAGAAGGTTTCATGGACGTTCCTCCCGACTCGTAGGGAGGAACGGATGAAGGTTGCATGGGCGTTACTCCCACCTCATGGGGAGGAACAGATGAAGGGCTCGCAGATGCTCCTCCCAACTCGCGGGGAGGAGAGGATTGTGGTCTCGCGGTGGTTCCTCCCGACTCGTGGGGGAGAACAGTTGAAGGTCTCGCAGTGCCTCCTTCCCGCGGAGGGGAAGGAGCAGGAGAGTTTTTAGCTGAGGCTCCTCCCCGCATAGGGGGAGGAGCGGACGTAGGTTTGGTTGACGCTCCTCCGGGAGAGGGAGGAGCGGAAGAACTGTTGGACGTTATGGCCATCCAGCTGCGCGTGTTCGCTGCCGGGGTCTCAACAACACCGAGGGGTGGTGGAGCCATGCCTAAATAATCACCTCGCAAGAGGAGAATTTTGCTAGATGCAGCCACCTCTCCCCCAGAGGGCGAGAGGTGAATAATATAGCCTCCCGTCCAATGGTCCACCTCCATCTAGGATGGAGTAGTGGCACCTGTCAAGCGCAAGCGGGACGCTTGCGCTCGAGGAGGGGGCTATGTAGTACCCTGGAGGGGGGGTACTACGTTTATTGCGACGACCCTTCACGGGGAAGGTTCGTCAACACCCGCCCACCCGCTTAATCTGAATGAATTAAGGCGGATGGTCGGGATCAAAATGATTTGTCCGTATTAGATCTCTCGCCCTTTCAGGCAAGAGAATCCGCGGGCTTTTTATTTGATATCAGGCCCTGTAATCACCCCCTAAAAAGGGGTGATAGGATGGATGGTGCTGCTAAATATCATTACTTTTTGGAAAAGGTATGAGAGGGGGTTGAATCGGTTGGTAAGCGAAGGGATACTATACCTTTAAGAACCCACCCCTCCCTGTAATGAGAGGGGTGTACTGGTTGTCAGCATTACTATAAGCCCTGTCAGCCCTCGAGGCGGTTTGGCAGGCAGGGTATACTATCAAAACAACCCCACTGCGGGTGTATCAAGGTGGATTGATGCCATTGTTACGGTTGCACAAGAAACTCAGTGTCAGGGGGGAACTGGCCCACCTGTTTATTCTTTGGGTCACTCCGATAAGCAGAATGGTATTTATACGCGGCTTTAGATTATTAAATTAACCCCTTAAATTATTTCTACATAATAAACACACCATAGCCTCGATCAGCCAAGCAGCGGGCTATCTCGAAGCCCGCTGAGGATTATTGGGTGGCCCAAGATTCTTCGGCCACCCATGCCGGGTGGCCGATTTTCTATCTCGTTAGGAAGAAGCAAAATTTAGGTCACCCGTAGAAGTGGCGGTTGTGGGTCCCTTATCCTACCCATTTTATTGGGTAGGATATTGATGGGTTACGCAGTACCCTCTTATGAGAGACGGTGGTTGATAGCCCCTTATCCTCGGCCAATGACATCAATCCACCTCGATACAGCCGCAGTGGGGTAGTTAAGATTGTATACCCTGCCTTCCAACCAGCTTCAATGGCTGACATGGCTTACGGTAATGCTGACAACCAGTACACCCCTCCCATTACAGGGAGGGGTGGTGTTTTACAGTGATAGTATCCTTTCGGTTACCAATCGATCCAACCCCTTCTCATACCTTTTCCAAAAAGTAATATTTTTTAGCACCTCCATCCATCCTATCACCCCTTTTTGAGGGGTGATTACAGGGCCACCTATCCAACAAAAAGACCGCTGACTCTCTCGCTCCAGAGGGCAAGAGATCAAATACTGCCAAATCATTTACATCCCGTCCATCCGCCTTAATTCATTCCAATTGGGCGGGTGGACGGGTGTTGATGACCCTTCCCCGTGAAGGGTCGTCACAATAAACGTAGTACCCCCCATTCGGGGTACTACATCCAGGCGGAAAAAGGTGCTGTGCATAGTACAGGGGCGACGGCGAAGGTCTGGGAAAACGACTGACAGAAGGGAGATATGGAGTTCAGAGAATGGACGGAGTACGTAATACAGATTGGAAGGATGAAAGATGCAATTCCTATATACATATGCACTGTGGGCGAAGCTCGCATGCAAAGGAGCCACTAGTCGGACCTATACTAAAGTCAAAGTCTGTGAGTCATTTTGTGTGATACTCCAATCACGTGACAAGAGAAAACCAGACCGCTTTCCAATCTTTTGTTTTCCGAAATCCAAACTCCGCCCCCGCCCACTCCGAGGATTGCGCAACGATGCCCACGGGCGAGGCTGGGTTTCGGCCACTCGTGGCCCCCTTACTAAGTTCGCAGTCTGTTGGTCAGTCATTATTTCCCACTTTGAACTCCCATTGGCCAATTTTTAGTTTCCCACTAATGGGCCTCCGCCCGCTCCGGGGCGGCGCAACGATTTCCGCGGGCAGAGCCCGTGACGCAGACACTTGTGGGCCCCATACTGTTTTTGGTATGGGCTTTGGTCACAGTCATTAAAGTACACTCTACTCCATGATATGGAGTAGGGAGTACTTTAATGACTATAAGAAATAGCAGAGTTGAGGTTAAGGGTAGTTCTTGCAGTACAAGATTAGGGCTAGGGACGCCTCTGTAAAGAATAGGGGAATCAGGGATACGGGCCAGTTTAGGGTGTTATTTCCGAAATCCCCCTACAGAACTGCTCCTCACGCGCACCCCAAAAAACTTAAAACGTGGACTGGGATAACCTGGTTCCATGGGGTGGGGTATCAACTGGTTTTGCTTTTGTGCTCTCCCCTTGCATGGTACGCATGGTACCGAGGGGTACTAAGGGTAACAGGGGTACCTTAAGAGTTCCCCTGGTACCCTTGCTATTCTTCTCGGGTTCCTCGGGTTCCCCTCCCCGCCGGCCTAATTTGGATAATTGGGCAATTTGGATTTTCTTCAGACTGGTGTGAACTTAGAAGTGGTAAGGAAGACTGTAGGTTTGAAGCGGATGGTTTGGTGTAGATTGACGACGTTGGCTGCAGACACTACTGGGCGTGAAAAGGATGCCAAATTCCATGCGACAGCAGACATCGCTTTTGAAACAGCGAAGGGATGATTATGGGGTCATGAAAACTAGGAGGGAGCTGGATGTGAAACTATTCGGGGAGGGAAGTAGTATACATGACATGGTGGAGGAGGCCGAACTGTCCTTCGGGACCAGTCAGAGGTTTGAAAAGCTGCGGAAACAGGCAACGATGCGGACCTACATTAACTTCTGCATGTAGCAGAAAACAGGCCTGGATGCCCCACAGTGCTTGAAGATGCTGAAAGCGATTTAGTTGTACCTAGATGCATTTCGAAAGCCAAGAAGGGCTTTCCGGTAAGTATAGACACTATGAGGTCTATTCATGCGCAAATATCTAGCAACGGTAGAAAAGGGTACACAAATGGTGTTCCATCAGATGATACTATACGCACTTTTCGAGTGATGCATCGGGAGCTGACGTAAAGACGAACGGAGCAGAAAGATAATGTTAAACTAAGGGCATAGAACAATGAACATGTTGATACTATGAGGAAAGCGCTTCAATCTGTAGAAAAGGAACATGCAGGTATTCTAAATGATCCTGATTTTATATGGAACATGGATTAAACAGCTGTGGACGCAGAATTTGTCGTTCGAAAAAAAACATTTGTCAGCGCCTTAGATCTTCATAGGGCATTTAAACCGGGGGTAAAACGGGAACGAAACATGTTACAGCTATGATTGCGGTGGCAGCATCAGGGAGGATAACTCCGCTGTTCTTCATAATGTCCGGGAAAATGATAATTTCTGCTTGGATTGAAGATCTAGATTCTAAAACATACATTAATGACGACGGTTCCCGCACTGGTTGGCAAATGACGGGTGGTTCCCGAAAGCTGCATTTATCGGAACCTCTTAAAACGTTTCCATGGAAATGGATGTCCTTTCATATTTCATACAACACATTGACCGTTTTGTGCGAAAATTTGTGGACAGGAAATGTCATATCTTTTATGTGTCGACGGGCAGAGCTCTAGGCAGGGGAGAATTGGATAGAACTTTGCTTCAAGGTGAAATTTGAAGTAGTTAGAAGCCCCGTATCATCTTCTCACACCCTACAGCCATGTGACAAGGCTGTGAACAAAAACGTTCAGGCCACCTTGAGGAAGACCACGGACGATCTGCTACGTGTATGTGAGATCCCCACCAGCTCCGTCAGCTTCCGCTTGAAGCTGTCAGTAGTGGCACCTTTGATCATAACGGCCGATGACGTGCGAGAGTCCTTTACGCAACCTTGCATGTGGCCAAAGTATTAAAGATCTTTGAAATGGTTCAGGACTCCATAACATGATCTAAACGACAACATACAAAATAGTATGAAACTTGTGGATGCCGCTGGGCCTTCTACTGGAATACCGTCCGTAATCAAACGCCGCTCCGGCCATGAAACCGTTGAGAAGCTTCGTAATATTCTAGGTACCTCACTGAACCCGTCTGAATTAATTCAGCGTGTTCAATCGCCGTACGGGAGAATTGCACAACGAACGACATACTAATGGGTGTTCGACCAGCACAGACCCTTTCGGAGGGCACGGAGAAAACATTACGTTGATGTGTGGCGCCCCTGTTCAGTATCTCACTAGTGTTGAACTTCTGGATAATTTCAGAATTGAACAACAAAAATGGCGGCGGTTGCTGGCGAAAAATCTGAAGCAAAAAAGACTGAAGTCTGAAGATAAAGCGCGTGTTGCGGAGGAGCGTATTGTTAGGCGTCGCGAGAACACGAAGAAAAGGTTAGAGATGGTGCAGGAGAGGGCCCGCGCCGCTTTGGATAGAGTGCGCAAAAAACATGAACAACAGCAAACAAAACGGCAGAAGTGTCAGAAAGATACAGCCCATTGCGCCGGTGAGCGTGCCGGAGACACAGCAACCAACCCGCCGAGCGATGGAAATATTGCTGCCGCCGCTCTGCTCTCTCTGTTGAGCCCGCCCGCGAAGTGATGATTTTCTGCCATTATCCAAATTGCCCCATTTCGTGCTCTTTGCAGTCTTCTTCCGCATCCAAATTTTGCCCTGTTTACTTGATAATTTCATATTAGAGAACCGATTTTTTTCTATTTTCATTGTTATTTTTCTGCATTTCTTGTACTGCATCTATTACTATAACGGCAGACGTTATCAAAATTAGGCCTGCGGGGAGGGGTACCGCGGCCCTTGCGATTGTCAACATTAAGCCGCCCCCAAACTCCTGCTTGGTATACATACACACGAGTGACATCGAATCCTTTCCGAATACCACAGAGAATTGATTTGATGGACCGAGTGGCCAAGGACTCGTAATCATTGCTGTACTTCTTGCTATGATACAGTACGAATGATTAAGGAGACTACGACAAAGACTACTGTAAAGTATATTATATAGGTACTGTGGTGGGTAGAGCTACTGGGCGATCCGCCTCGAAGTAAGGAAGTCCGTATACCTTGCAGTAAGCTGATTGATAACTGATTGTTGAGTTCATGAATTTGACTGTAATTCTTGCCAGATCATTGACACCCATAAACTCCTCTGTAGTTGATTGAAAGGTCTATTGGTAAAAAGAGGATCTACGCTTTGGACCTACATTCCAAAAGGACTAACAAAACATCCTAGTCAGTTCCATCTGATGCCCACCGGCAACTGGTTTAATGGATTTTCCTGCTCTCATGGATATATCGAAGGCAATACAGCTCCCCGAACAGTGTATTAACTGTTGGCTCGTTGCAATATAAGATGCGCATCATGTTGAATATTATATGGAGTTGGACCAAATAAATAGCCTCAACGCGCATCTGGAGAAAGAGAGATCATATAAGAGGTACACGCATTCGAAGCCGTTAATTCTCCTGCCCTTTCATTAAACGGTCTCAGGATTAATATTTTGATCGACCTGTGAGTGATAACGTATTATTTTCAACATTTCCAACTGATCTCGGGTGAATAAAACGAGTCGCCGAGGACATGTACTAATGGCGCAACTTTGCCGTTGTGAGATTTGAGCTATACACCCTCTTCAACGCTACACGGGGGAAATTCTTTGTAAATATGTCTCGTCGTCGTCATCGCATGGCGGGATTCAAAAAGAATTAATTTCCCTAAACACCCAGTATTAACAATCTCTTAGAACTATATATATAGCACTGTTTCTCTCCTTTTTTTTGTTTACGTTGTCACCATATGACGTTTTCAGAGCATCTGAGGAGGGTGAGAAGAGAAATGAACTACACACAAGAAACCACCTTTCATCGCTACGAACTATTATCAAATGGATGTGCTTGCTCTATTGTGGTTTCGCCACTCTAAACCAAACGTAGACAACCTGATCGGATGTGTCGCGTGGCTTTGAGAACAATCTGAAACTGGTTATCATCCATTGCTCTAGAATCGTGGACGCGGGCGGACAGACGGGACAATCGAAGGTAGAGGGTTTCCTTGCCTCTGTACGGCGGCAATGCTGTTCTGCACATCACTCAGCTTCTTATTTGCCATCAAAGCCCTCTGCTGTGTCTCTCGCACAACCCTTTCTGCATTCATCAACTCCCTCGTTGCCTCTTCCAGCTCTTTCTTTTGCATTCTCATATTTACGCATTTCGTCTGCACACATGCCCGGAAATCGGAGCCCAGGCTGACAACTCGGAGACGAGAACGGTCAAGGAGAATGCGAGCGCTTGCAAATTCAGTAGAAATTTGAGATCTTTCGAATGCTAGGTTGCGTTCGGTAATGTGGAGAAGGTTTAGGTTACGAGCCTGCTGAGGGGTAGACATGTGCAGGACATCGGACGGGACGGAGGCTGCGAGAGCCGCTGCGCAAAATAGGGCAGTGAGTGCAATAGTGAAAGTCATCTTTGGGGTTTTTCTCTGGGTTCACTCTGAAAGCAATGCTGTTGATGGTTTGAAATGTACAGGATGAGAGGGATTATCCTCTACCTATAAGTAGTGTCTTTAGCTGAGGTTTTTTTCGCGCTGTGCTTGCTTACCCCTTGTCCCTTTTTCGAGTACACGGGGTGCCAAACGATTGATCGATGAGAGTAGGAGCGCAACCAGGGTCCACATAACGTCGTTATTCAGATGTTTGCCATAGTACACTAACAGAATATAGAGTTCCGATTGACCCGCAAATATGTCCATCGGGGCAGTCCCCATTGCCATTGTTGTGGTAGAGAACATCATCTTCTTCGAATAGCTCTCGAGAAGTTATCAGTTAGTTTTTCCAAAACACAGAATACTTTATCGGTGAAAAATAAAGCATATGATGATTTTAACTTACGGAGACTGTAGTATACTACTGGTATGAAAGTATGGATACTTTTCTGGTCCATTCTGTTTTGTGCCAGTCGGTTGAATTCAAGGACTACCTACTCACGTGATTCTTTACACTGACAGCCCCCCTGCGATATGTCTAAAAGATCAACATCAAAAGAACAATGCTTCTGTTCACAAACCGCAATATGCAGAGAAGAAGTATAGACAAGGCGGTGTATGCCAATTTCTACAATTCAACATACGTATGTTCAATCCATAATCTGTTAAAAGAATAGATGAAGATTCACGTCATGCATGAAAACGTACAGTGGATGACATAACAAACACGTCATTCGAGGCTTAGTTGAGGTGGCATGAGATTTTCAGTAAGTATTCCCAGAAGAGACGAAGAGTTTGCGACTAATTTGGCGCTATATCAGCTCATGTGAAGGGCTCTAAAAGTAAAAAACCGTAAGGCTAATAGTATCCAAATGTTAACTGTCAAGCTGAAGAAGCCGTCGCCAGGAATTCCTTGACCAAAATATAGCCCCTCATTCAAGCACCTGTCCGTCTTTCGGATTACATATCCACAATTGTTTACAATTTTGTTGCTTTAGATCAGGCTTGTCTTATTATGTTGCATATTTGATATCAAGAAAAATTAAGGTAGACAACATATCATATGAGAAATGTCCAGATGTCGGCATCTCAATTTGTAGTACCTAACCTGGACCTAGCATGAGCATACAAGATCCCGTTTAGCCGGCCGGACTGCTTGATACTTCAGAAAATCGGTAGGAAAAGGAACCTCCAGCAGAAAGCTATACCTATAAAAGGCGTTATTGTGAAACTGAGAATTGAGGAGAATCACGGAAATATAAGCGTCAAACTTCTGAATGGGCCAGTATCTTCTCACATTGAAAAAACGGATGTTCAAGTGTGTTTCGCTTCACGGCTTTTCTTTCAGAAGTGTAGTTACAGAGGGATTCGGTTGGACACAATCTAGGATAGGGTTTTGGAAACATCATGAAGTGCCTTCCCAAAGACTATACTCGCAGTCCCGTTGCATTCACGAATACCAGCTGTCTGCCTCCACCAGTTCCAACGGGCCTCGCTAAAGTTGAATGGATTCATTCTTTCGTTTAATGAACTTCCCCGTAGCCCGTTTGGACACAGCAACAGTATCAGCACTGTTGACTACTGGTGAGTGGATACATGTATTGGTGACCATAAAAACGTTGTTGCGTTTTGTTGAAC
Organism: Bonnemaisonia californica; assembly: GCA_032355485.1. Lineage (NCBI taxonomy): Eukaryota > Rhodophyta > Florideophyceae > Bonnemaisoniales > Bonnemaisoniaceae > Bonnemaisonia > Bonnemaisonia californica. The sequence continues at coordinate 12,385 of JAUBNZ010000882.1, forward strand.
GAAGTCCTGTAGGTATCGTAATGCATACAAATCCTTTGCCAGGTGATCCAATATTCTTCTGACAGAATTACTTTGGATTCACGTGCAATGAACCGAAAATACTTCTACGAACAGAAGAGGATGCCGAGTAGTTGTGAGGGAAGGAGGGTGACACTGTGGGATCCGATTCCCAAGTGGTAGATTTCCAGGATTGATCCTCAGATGTTTGGCATGGAGCCATCGCCTGAGTCGCAGAAATCAGAAAGGTTTTAGGAATAGAAAAGGGTACTTATTGGGAGGTTTGGAACGCCTTCAGTTTATATCTGATATAGACTAATATAACTTGCATATATCCGGAACTTGTAGTACGTTTAGTCTTTAGAATTTTGAGATTTCGAACACGGTGCAGGTTCGGTGCAATGCAAACGCTGCACAACCAGCTGCAATTGACCAAAACAAGGGAGGATATGTACATCTTGGAATGTCATTGAACATATAAAAATGATGTAACGACGTCAAGAGGCATACGGGTCACCTCATAGGTCACCCTATAACTACCCCTATGTTATGCAATTTCTCTGATTTCAACATGGGTGGATGAGAGCATCTCAAAGAACCTTATAGGATCAAAAAATGGGATCAAGAAATGGCCTCTTCCGCTCCTGCTTGCTGGCCCACACACCTCCGAGGGGTATTGATTCCCCTGCAGTCTTTGCCACATGTCACACTTCAGAGTATTCCCATACGAAGATACACTAATTGCAGCGGACAGCTAGAAACGTGATGGGGGGGGGCAAAATTTACACTGCTGTAGATATGATATGTAGACATCATATACAGTATCAATTGTCGGTTTCAGAAAAGAACGTGTACGGATGGTCACATGCCACCCCAATCTATCCCATGCAGTGCTGTACTGTATTATTTATGGTCAAATTATGGTCATAGATCCTTCGTCAACGCGGCATTGTATGATATCGAGATGGAATATTTCATTGATAAGTTTTTTACGATATACACGGCTACCCTTCCGTAGAAATAACAAGACAAATGGCTAGAGACAGGCAGCCGACTAGATCTAGTCAATTGTCTGGTTTTCAGTTCACTGACACAATAATCATAGCAGTTGCTGTCGGATTTACGATACTTTACAGTTTGTCTATATCGACTGTAAAGAATTTTGCAGCACCACGTCGCACCAACTTTGAAAAATAAACAATCGATTGCAATAATTGTAATCAATTATTGGCTGAAGTCTTTACGTACCAATGATTTTGGCCCTGATTTTGGAGCCAGGCAATCCTACCCGGATACTGTAAGATATGACCCCAACCAAAAGTGTTCCGGCAGACCCCAGGCCCATAGCGAAGTTGTTACGAGGTAGAATATACAGACTATACTTGTAGGAGATCTTTAGATATCTCATTCCCACCAGAAGGGGTATCCCTGTACCCCTGGGCTGGGTACTCTGGTACCCCTGGTACAGTAGCTGGGGCCAATGTTCTCCACCTGTTCCACCCCCCCT
>JAUBNZ010000883.1:0-13884 GCA_032355485.1 Bonnemaisonia californica
TGACGTCGCTGGAGTAACGCTATTGGTGAAACCGGTATCTGCTGGCATTGTTTTCGCAATACAAAATGACACTTGGATTAATGAATTAAAAACAGTCAAAAAAATTTGACGCAATCGGGTATATGTTTGATGAAATTTTAAGTTCCACCTAGGATCATAAGGATAATTGTCACCCTTAATATCACTGCGAAGATATCTAAACTACTTAAGCACACAGAAAAGTTGTTATGGATTTAATTAACCGGTTACAGAAAATAGAAACTCTAGAAGATGTTGACGTGCAGCTGGCTTTAGCAAAGCAATATTACATGAAAATGCGTGCAAAAGTTAAAGACAAAAAATTAACATTTGATGAAAAAGTATTGGTAGCTAAAAAGCTAAAAGCAGCGGAGCAAACACTACTTAAATTCCGAAAAATCATCTTTGATGTAGAGGATGCGATAATCGCCAATAAACTTGCCACCAGCGTAATAACTTAAGGAGAAATAGATGAACGACTCAACGATTAAAGTGATTAACCGATTTGATGAAGAATTTACGATCTTAAAGCGAAATTTAGATAACGATAAAAGAACACTACTGCCTATTCTAAATTCTACAGGCCATATAATTGGGAGTATTCATCGGGATAATATTCAGAAGATTTGCTCACCTACTATTTACGTTGCTCCTAAGCCTGTTGGTAAATTGAGAAAATTCAATGGGAAAAAAGAGCTTTTATTTGTATTTGTCACCAGAGCAGGAAAAAAAAGAAAATACGTTGATGATGTGGGCAATGTTTTTGTTAAAGCATTTGGCAAAATTTGGAAATATCCTGAACAGGTCAGTTATTAGTATTAACTCGCCCTATTGCCCCAGTTACCTTACGGTAATTCTTAACTCATTGTCACCCATGGCTTAACACAGAAAATACACTTACATTTTATTACCGGGTATTTTCTATGTTAAGTGACTTAACTCTCTACAAACAAATTTCTAACGAAATTATTCACTATATCGCGGTCAATAATAATATCGTTATTGCCTCGATAGACATTAATAAAACCTCTACTGGTCATTGTTGGGTGCGGCATAGTGTTAGCCAGCAATCGCGACATGGCTATGGTCTTGCATTATACAAGTATGTAATGTCAGACATATACCCTTTCGGTCTGATGCCAAGTAGAGAAGTAACCTCAGGACATGCCGTAGCATTATGGAATAAGCTTTGGATCGATGAAGCAATAACTAAAGAGCCAATATTACATAAAGCTATCTATTTTGATGAAGCAGACGAGTGGCTTGAGGAGCTACTAGTAGTCAATCCATTACATAACGCAGAAAGCATTGAGTCGCTAGAAATAGACTTCTCTTATTTTGAAGCAGTCAAACAAAGCAAAATGATTCCCCACCCCTATAACCATGTTTATATTGGAGCTAATCGCAATGAACAGTCTATAAATCTTGCTACTAACAAACATGAACATTTGTTTAATCAAGCACAAACACTATTTGATATGCGCCATGAAAAGCTTGATTTATAGATTTTTACATTTCCATAATAATTTAATCTTTAACCCAATTAGTTGAGAATTTTATGAAAGCATATCGCAAGAAGATTGCATTAACACTGCTAAGTAGTTGCAACGATCATGTTGAGTTTACAGTTGAAAATGCCGGTACTATAAGACGCGTAACGGTCGCTAATAGCATAAAGTTAGGTAACATGTTCACCATTTATTACGGTGACGGTCACTATGTTCCGTTCCAAAAAGAAGCGAGTAGATGGCTAGGCGAAAACGGTGATCTCAAAAGTGATTTAATAAAATCTATTCTCAAGTCTTGTGTATACATAGGTGAGAACACTGATTCACAACATTTCTACAAATTAATCGCTAAGAAATTTTGCCTTTGTCATTGTCATGAACCTTACCTTAAGAGACAAAACACCCCATTGTCACATCGACTCTTGGCGCTAGATCTCGAACACGCTAAATACGGTCGCAGTATGAGCCGAAATATTATTTATTTAGGGGTATGTGGTCGCTGCTCTAAAGCATTGACCTACGGGACAGGCATTGGTAGCTTTTGCACTACGGGAGAAGATAACCTGAAATCATTAGCTGAAAAAGAAGTAGGAGAAACTATTAACTTTGATAAAATCATCACGGCAATTAGCCAGTTGACGTAAAGCTATTGATGCCATAGCGCAGGAGCAGATAAGTATTAGACAGTCTATATTCAGTTCTAAATCGTAAATTAAAAAAGATGTTTATGTTAATCAAAATTAGGCACTTAAAGGCCATGCTTGTAAAATAATCTACACATAAAAATATTTCTTCACTCTTTGCTTTGCGTAAGGACTAACATTAACATTGCGAGTTTAGGGGGCCAAATAAACCAACTTCAGTGACAAAAAATACGCAGCGAATAAAAATAGAAATTTGTCACCCTAACTTTATTAGCGATGATATTAGCCAATTCAACTTACTTAAGTTAGGCAATATTATGGCGATGGACATGAAGCAAGTAATAGATATAGCAGATACATTTGGCGGAGCAAACTTTTGGTACGGTTGTCGTATGCGTCCGCCCGGTCTCGGCTGTCACCCAAAAAACACCAGCGCTTTGATTTCTAATAATCTAGCTTTAAGCCACTTTGGTGATATTAAAGATAAAACCAATGTTCGCCACGGCGCCATTGCTTACCCGATCGCTTTAACCGCACAAGAAATCAACAATTTTGAATTAGTAGACCTAAATAATGTTGACCCTATTGATATGTCTAAATACTCACTTGATATCATGAATGGAGCGCTTAATATCATGCTAACTTGGACAACAGGCTCTTTAGAAAACCCAAGAGATGTGCGTAACTTGCTAAGCGAAATTGAAGATGATGGTGCTTACCTGTTACGCCAGGCTTACAAAGAAATGTCTCAATTTACTCATCGCAAAAATTCCCCTGAAGAATTCGCACATTTTAGAAAAGTGATCGCCATCATTACTCCTGATGTTTTTGCTGTTCATGTTAAAGATAAAGTAAAACATTTAAAAGTGACTTAGAACCAGTTTGACAAAGCACTTACATGCTTTGTCACCCTAGATAAGAGGGTGATAATTGTTGTAACTTTAAGAGGAATTACCATGTTAAATACTAATCAAATATCACTTTTTGACCTTGCACCAATCAGCCAAATAAAACCAGTACCACCACGATTAACCGATGAATTAAAGGCAGATTTCGTGACTTCTGGTAAAACGTCTATTTTTCGCTCTGGATTATCAGCCCCGGTAAAGGTGCTCATTGAAAAATCTTTATTTCAAAAAGGTTCAAGTTTAAATTATGGTAAAGGCAGACATAATTTTGATTCTGATGGAATAGAAGCAGTGACTGACAGCTGCCAAAATTATGATTATGTCTTTCAACCAGACATTGATGTATTAGGGACGAATTATATCAATGTGTACGCAGGCTACGTCGTAAATACTCTGCCAGTCTTAGCAAGAGCGTTTGTTTGGTGCCAAATGGCAAAATGTACTAATACAGACATTGGTGTTTGTTTTGTAGCAGCTAGAACAGATAAAATTCTTGGGATAAAAAGTGGTGATGGCGTAATCACTTCAAAGAAAACCTTCCAGAAATCCTATAAATTAAATGAATTGGTTCTTGAAGCAAAACAACATTTCGATTTCGTAGTCGAAATAAAAGGAAAATCTGGCTTTTCAATAGTAGCTTGTTCGCATTCTCCATTACCAGATTACATCATTCAACATGCCAAATAGCGAAGCGAAAGCTCTCAAAAAACACTGTAAACGTCTAGGTTTACAGTCGAGTTACTTAGGTGTGGGTAAATGTTTAGGTAAGCATGTATGGCTGCATATCTCGGCATTAGATGATGTCATTGATTTACCATTTAAAGACGTGATTTTATCAGTCATGGATACTCAATATTGTGTGGTGAGACTGCACAATACATCATTGGCGTTTCAATTATCACTTTGCCCTTACTTCGATGAACAGCAGGAGCCTGTGATACTTGGTAATAAAAGTTATGACATTATTAATGGAAAAGCTTTGCTAAGAAAAACGTCTTTAGTTCAAACAACAAATTACACCATCTTTCATCATAAACATCTTATGGTATCTCTCACATATAAAGGATTTTGCCTAAGAAAGTCAGAACTGTGGTCTGAACATTGGAAAAGTGCGGTGCATAAGTGTCGACGTATTTCAAGTTCAATAGGGCGAATCAACGCTTGGGAAACAGTAAAACAACACTATTTGTCACCCAAGTATTCCTGAGTACTCTGTCGTTACCGGGATTAGGGAATGACTATAAAAAAACATTACTTTAACAATAGAGTCTTTGACTCATAAACGCAGCAGTCGTTTTTATAACTAGAGGTTTATATGAATATAATTACTGAAGATTTAGTTGATAACATGGTTCACGACATTTGTGCGCAATTAAGTAGCGCCGGCATCAAGCTCAATGCAGACTTGCTGTCTGACTTAAACGAAAACATTAAGGATTGGTTGGTTGATGAGTGTGAGATAGAAGTGCAAGAAGAAGTCACTTTTGCAGAACTAAGTCATACACAAAAAACAGCTTGGCAAGATCTAGCTAATAAAAATAAAATCTCTGTTAACGAGTTATACACATCATTAAAGGGTGAAATGCGGTGCCAATCAACTGCCAATGATAGTGCTAAACAATCTTTTAAACTAATTGATGAAACTTCGGATGGTTCTAACGATATTAATGGGTTTATCGATAATAGTGACTATTTGGGTCTTGCGGTACACATTAATGGCTATGGAGATTGCTATTCTAAAGATGGTCAAGGCACGCCTATCTTCATAGAAAAATACGATAATAAATTAAGGGCGATAGTATACAGTGATATCAATATTCAAGAACCCACACATGTTATTTGTCTTGAGAAAGCTAAAAATGATAATCGACAAGATATTGTTCATTACGATTTAGCAATAGCTACATAGCCCTCTAAAATACTTTACCCAATGTCGCTATTCTGGATGTTGGGTTTCAAATTACACTCCCCTTATCGACGTTTTCTTTGCGAAAGTCACATAGTATTTATAGCGAAAGTATTTGTCACCCGTAGGAAGCTGGGCACAATATTTCTCATAACGAAGCAACAGAGAAAACTAATGAATAATGTTCTATTACCTGAAGAGTCAACCATGATCAATATTGATGGTGTAGCAATATGGTTTAATGTATTAAAAGGGCAGTTGATTGCCATTACTAAAGATAACTTTAGTGACTTGGTAAAATCTTTTATTACGCGCTGGGGTATTAAAGAAAACACTGAAAATGTCTTTAGCGTGAGTAAAGTTTTACTATTAATTACAACTCCTGATAACAAACAACATGAGTGTATATTTGTCATAGAATCGATGAAAGAAGCAGATACTCTTTTGGAAACTTTTACCTGCGAAACACAAGGTATTGATGCTTTACAAGATGATTATATGAATGATTTTGATGCTGATATAGGCCGCGATGAAATTGAAACTTTAATCACCGAAGCCATCATGAGCGACAGTACCTGTGAAACATGGCCAGATTATAATTGTTCATTTGTAATCTTTGAAAGCGAGCATACTTAATGACCTCTGGTAAAGAACGTATAAAACAATATGACCGACAAGCTTTTCAATATCAGCCAGCTTTTGAATTAGGACTTGCCAGCAATTCTGTCAACATTAAAAACCGTTATGGGCGTTTTATTGGCAGTGTTGAAGCGAAAGAAGTACCTATGTTTAAAAGTATGTCTAAAGGGGAATTACCATCAACATTTGTGCCTGCTTCAAACTGGAGATTGGTATTTTCGGTCGTATTAATGGACGAATTAGGGTTGGTATTATGATCGTATCTGCACATGAGTTAAACATCAACAATGTCATTAATTTTGGATCTGCCAAAAACAAGAAGTTAGGCAAAGTCACTTTGATAGCTTCATTGAACCCACAAATGAAAATAATTGAGGGTAATTGCCTAAAGACAGGTGTTTTACTTCAATCAAGAGAAGTAAATGAACAACCAATATGTGTGTTTGATGAGCAGTATATTAAACACTACTTATCAAGCGAATAACCACAAATGGGGTCGAGCTATTAACCTTTAATTAGCTCGGCTAGTGTAGCAAAACCTGTTGACTTATAAACCAATCGAACCGGATAAAATACATCCCCCAGACCCAAATCTTTTCACCATCTGCGTTCTAGCTGTTCTGTTTAGGTTGCCATATATAATCAATTCAAATGTTAGTGTTAAACGCAGAACGAATTTGACCTTTCCATCGGCACCGCCCTTGCCACCCTAGAGTGCGATTATATAGTACAAACTTGTTTTAATCCGAATACGGAGTATAATGGTTATATACTCCATAAGAGATGCCATTATTATGAATACTAAAAATAAATCACTGTTAGCTCAATGTCCAGCCAAGACAGCTAAAGTAGCCCTATCTGTTTTTTTTAATATTACTCAAGCATGGGGCGTAAAGGCTGACGAGCAGCGCATTCTATTAGGCAGTCCTGCTACATCTACTCTATTTAAATGGAAAAAAGGGGAAGCATCTAAGATAAGTGTTGATACCCTTGAACGTATCTCCTACATCATGGGTATCTATAAAGCTCTGGGCATTTTATTCCCGACAAGAGAGCAAGCTGATTCGTGGGTTAAAAAAGCTAATAGAGACTTTGACGGCCAAACAGCATTAAGTTTTATGCTTAAAGGCAGCATGGTTAACCTAAGTGACACACGGAGATATTTAGATGCACAGCGAGGTTAATACAGTATTGCCTAATTTTAAGGAGGTACATCGTCTTATTCCAAGCCATTTCCCTCCCATTGACTTGTTCGAACATGTGAGCGACCCCGATGATTTAGCCATGGTTTTTGAAATTGAATCATTAACCAATGATAGACTCAAAGATGAAATTGGAAATTTATCACTCATTTCTGTTGAAGACAGGATCTCTGGCATGGGTAGTACACCTGTAATGGCAGCATTTACACATATAAGTGGCCTTAAGCCAACACGCTTTACAGATAACACCAAATACGGCGTGTATTACGGTGCAAGCGATTTAGATACGGCTTTTGCTGAGACTATATTTCATCGTGAGAAATTTTTGTCGGCGACCAAAGAGCCCGACACGGATATAACCATGAGAGATTATATTAATAACATAGCGCTTAAACTGCATGATATAACCGATGATAGCTTTAAACATTTGCATAGCGAAGACTACACTCACTCACAAGCGTTCGCTAAGAAATTGCGTACAGAAAATAGTAATGGTTTGCTTTACAATAGCGTCAGACAAACAGGCGGACGATGTATAGCTATTTTTAAACCAAAAGCGGTAACCATCCCTGTTCAAGGCGGTCACTATACCTATCGCTGGTGCGGTAAAGCACAAAAGGTTACACATGTTATAAAGTTAGAGTTGGTCCGTTAGCTTGTTACTTATCGCGAGGTATTGCTAGAGAAAGAGACTAATTTGTTTGACTACTTGTTTGATTTTACTTCAAGATTTAGCCAATTAAAGTACCTATATTCGTTATTCTGACAGCTAAAATGTCTGCTTTGGGTAAATTACGGTCAAGTGCAATACGCTCGAATTCTTTAATTGCTGCATCACGTTTTTTTCTGCTTCAACAGTCTGAGTACCTTTGTAACCCCACATTGTATATTCAACATTAAATTGCAACAGTTTCCTATACGTTAGTGTTTGTTCAGTAGTGTAATTATGCCTCAATAAATTCAACCGACAACTACGTGAACTCGACTGCCTTGATTGTTTATCTCAAACAAAGAAAATTTCCTATCCAATTAAACCAGTGAATAACACGTCTTTTTGTGTTGGATTATTCTTGGCGTTTTCTTTAATGTCATCATTAGACATCCATAAATAACCAAGCTCTTTGCCATTTTCAAGGATCATGAACTTTGCATGTTCTTTATCACGCATAAAACGGTTTGTGTTTTTATCTAATAACCGGTAAGTAATTACACTTTCACACTCACAGTCAAGTGATCCACACTGGTTACATTTGCCAAAATCTTCTTGAAAAGCCATCTTCAAATTTTCCTATTTAATCTATTCGTCCAAACTTGTTTGGATTTTGATGGTAAAGCGTTGTTAATCGGCAAGAAAAGTTATTCCAATCTATCATCAGGCTAACAAGGTTTCTTTCTTGCTTGCTTTTAGTGTTGCGTTGTTTAAATAACTTCTGGTTCATAGCTTTTGTGGCCGACTTGATCACGCTGATATCATCTGTAATTCTTAAATCTATGTACGGGTGAAATTGCTTTTTATTGTTTGCATTGAAAGGAACGTTTTTGCGTAAATTCCATTGTAAAATGGCATTTGAATAAGATCCTATGAAAGAATAGGTAATATTACATCCTTGGCATCTAACTGAGTGTTTATCTTCAATTCGATTAATTAATGGATAGTGTCCACATTCACATTTTAACGGGCTTGGAATAACATCCTCGATACTGGTTCCATCTAATAAACTTTCGATTGTTGGATAGCCATTAGTTTTACGGAAATTTTCATTACCTTTAGATATCCCAAATTTATTCAAAGACATTCTGTTTCCTATTGCTTAATTAAGCTGCTTTAGCCTTTTTATTTTGATTGGTTATTTTAGTTAAACGACTTTTCAATCTAACCAATTCTCTTCCATAATCGGCTACGTTAACCGACCATAAATCTATATCTTTTTTGCTTTTAGCTTCTGCTAATTTTGATTTAGCAAGCGCAATATATTCATGCTGTTTTTTATAAGCATATTTAATAGCTTGTAATTGGGTTGTATAAATACCTTCAGGCAACCGATCATTAAATTCAAATTTGATTTGATAATCTTTAGCTATGTACTTAGCCCAATCACCTTTAACCCAAGTTGTGCCTTTTTTCTTACTGACTAAATTTACAAATGTTGCTTTGCGAGAGCTATTAAGCAATGCAGTACCACCCAAATTAATTAGTGTTGGCTTTAACTGAATGCTTCTTACGTGCCATTCATGAGCCTCGACAGAGCTAGTATTATCATCATAAGAAACGCCCTCAAATGAATAGAAGATTGATCCTTTTTTTAATGAACTAGGGGTTTTGCATGCCAACATTCAAAATTTCCTACTAGATTATTTTGTGTTTTTTCAGGTAATCAGCCCCTGCCTTTTTGTCATTATTCCAAATAACAGCAGTCGCATACCAAAGACAAGCTATGTAAGAGATAACAAGCGCAAGACTTAATAAAGGGTTTACGCTCAGGATTTTCGCTAAAATATTTTTCATAAGCTTCCTATATTCAAAATTCTAACATTGTTGCCGATCTGCATTCCCAATATTTCTGGTCATCACGAATCCACCAAGATTTTGGCTTCCCAAAAAGAGGGATTTCATTAGCAGGATAAAATGATTTTTTTTGTGCTTTATTGCATATCCATGTCAATTTCATACTAAATTTCCTATTGCACTTTGTTTGATGAAACACAATTTTCCATCGGTTCAGGTTTACCGAAAGAACCATTAAAAATGGTCATTTCTTGAGATTCATTTTGAGCGTCAATTTCTGCAATCTTATTTTCAATTGAACTTAATAGTTCAGTATTAACAGGGTTGCTTTGCATCACAGAAACACGTTTTTTATAAAGCTCTGCTTGTGTCATTACTGCTAAATTCATAGTCAAAAAATTTCCTACTAGGTTAATTAACGTTGTTAAGCTCGTTTAGAGCCTTACCAATCGCAATGTAATGATCACCTGTTAACTTATCTTGTTTTTTCGGAAAATAAGAATAAGTTCCAACGTCAAGTTCATCAAAATCGCCAAAATCAACACCGTCAATAACAACTGTATGTAATCGTGTATTCGATGTTTTTAATACTTCAATTTTCATGCGAAAATTTTCCTATTGGGCTTGGACGGATTCAACCGTCATAGTTAATTGATTATTAGCAAAGGCAGGTTTAAAACGAAAACCTATGCGATATAAGCAAGTCATTAACTTATCAATACTAAATTTTTCAATGCGACCATTAACCAAGTCACTCACTCGCGGCTGAGTTAACCCCATTTGCTCCGCAGCAATCGCCTGTGACCATTTATGTGATTCAATGATGTCGCGTATAGCAATCATTAAGTCAGAGCGTGTTTGAAGGTCTGAGGCTTCTGCACTATCCTCTGTGATTGCTTCAAATATATTGTTATATTCAAGAGTCATATTTATGAACCTTATTGATTAACTTATAAACATAATATATCAACACTGATATATATACAAGTACTGATATAATTATTTTTTAATTTCTTTTTGCATAAGTTTGTAGCGTTTTTTAGCTGTGTCCATTGCTTGCTTATCAACGGTATTAGTTGTTTTGGTGAACGAGTGTAATATAAATACAGTGTCAGAAAATTTAGCGACATAGATTGTCCTATAAGCTGGCCTACCGTTCTCTATTAGCTCAACAGCTCCGATACCTACACTTTCTTTCAGGTGCTTAAATTTACTAAATGGTTCTTTGTTTTGGCATATAGCATTCAAGTCATTGGCAAAGCGCTTTTTGATTTTATCTGGTAAAGCTAAAAACTCTTTCTTGGACTGATTATTTATAAACTTAAATTTCTTCATTGTTGTTTTATTCTCCTTAATTGTTGGTGTCGCTCTTAGTAACGGAGTGTCACACGAACTAGTACCAACTAATTAAGATTGATTAGGCTTATTTATCTATTAATCTAAAGAAAGCGTAAATCTACGCATTTTTTTTCGACTTTCTAGTAGTCGTTCTTTCTTTTTACGTTTTAACTCAAACCAATTAACAACATCATCATACTGTTTAGGGTCATAGGCCAAGTAATTAACAACTGTCTCTTGCGATATGCCAGCTATGATACTTATACTCTTGATGTCCATCCCTCCATCCCTGTAGGCATTTATAACCCATGTTCTATGGAAAGATGCTAAACCAACGTTATCCGTATCTAAACAGCTTTTAGTAATTAACGTATTAATAAACTCATTCATTTTCTGAGGGACTAATTTAACATCATCAGATTTCTTTTTACCTCTGGACTGCAAGCCGAACGGTTTATAATGATCGTCTACGATAATAGCTTTATTAGGGTTAATTCCAAGGTATGCCTTTTCGGGTATAGAGTTAATGCCAAACTTGACCATCCATTTGATGTAATTTGTAAATGATTTCTGAACCTCTGGGTGGCTCAATATTACTGGTCGTTCTGTCCCATTAAACGCCCATTCTTCTTCAATCAATAAAAACTCAGAGAAAGAACCTTTCACACTCATAAAGTGGCTTGGTGATAACAGGCAAAGCTCTCTTGGCCTCAACCCCACAATAGTCAGCAAATCAAGTATCAACTTGTTTCTGTGCTTAAAATGCCCGTTACGAGAACAATTTTTGGCTACCAAATCGTTATAGTATTCTTCAGTTGTAAATGGTCTGTCGTTCAAAATATTGAGCGCACTTTTTAGGGTAGGAGTGCGTTTATTATGGCAAGGCTATTTAATATTTACAACAACGTTCTATTACATTGCATATATAACTAGTCTCTTGGGGTTTTATGTAGGAAACGAAGCATTAGCAAAACTAATGCTTTTATGCTCTATTTAAAGTCAGAAAAAAGCACTCTAACGAAGAGTGCTAATGGATTATAGTTTAATAACTAACTTGCTCAGGGAACTTAAAGTAACGACCTGTTGCCTTTACAAAAACATTGCCAATTTCATCAATCATTTTTCGACGCTTACCGACTCTATGAACGATCACATGAAGATTTTCTGTTTCACTTTGAAAGCGCTTTAGCAACCCTACTGGCTTGGTAGTAAATAACTGTTGAAAATCTTGCTTAATGTGATGTGTATAGCCTAAAAAGTAGTGTTCTAGTTTAGACTGCCAACTTCCGTTTTCTATTACATTGGGGCGACTTACACAATATTTGAATGCTTTCAACTTGCACTTACTATCTTTCAGTAAAACCAATAATTCAACTTGATTAATAGCGAGTATTACAGTTCCACTATCTAGCAAAGGTAGTAATTGTTTGATAGTTTCATCACCTGTTAATTCTCGGTTTGGATTATCCATTGATGTTGCTTTTCTATGGCTCATTACGTGTTTTCCTCTATTAGAATTGTATTATTTTTTGGCAGACAAGTATGAATTAACACAGTTAATAGCTCGGTTAAATGCCCATTTTGATAGCTTTTTATTTGCTACTTTGTTTGTGGTTCTTTCGGCAGATACAATGCTATCAGCAGCAGCAACGGCAGCTTGAGTAGTGATTGAAGGAGCTGCAGCAGGACTATCGGCAAGCGCAACGTTTGCATTATTTACTAGCTCTTCACGTGATACTGAGCTAGGGTTTTTAATCCATTTTATTACGAGGGCCATACGTGGGTTCATTGCAGGCGGAGCCGATAGTAATTTGTCATTTAAAGTTAGTGTCGTCATACGTGGTTTCCTTTATTAGTATTGTTTCATTTCTTAACTGGGATAATCACATAGAAGTTAAAACTGACAAGTGGAAGCCCTCTACCGCTATTATTACGGAAAAATAAACCTTTGGATTAAACACCAAAAATAGGATACGTCTGGTAAACAAAACTATATTAGTAGAGGCTTGGTTGGATAATTACTTACCAACAAAACTCGCCCTGAATTTCTGTTGTTTTAATATCAGATTTTATATGAGTGGTATTTATAGATTTACTACATGAAATGTTTTTACTTCTTTTTAGGTGCTTGTTGTTAGTGTCGCTGAATACGCATGTGGTTAACTCAAATTGTTCTTCCTTAAAACCGTTATCGCTCTCTAATAATAAACTATCAAGTAGGGGATTATTTTCTCCTACGGTGTCTGTATTCGAGACTTCATCAAACTCATAATTTACCGATCGACTAATGACGCGTTGGCAAGTAACTTCTGTGTAGAACATCGCTTTTTTAGCAAGTTCATTTTTAGTGAACTCAAAGAAATTAATATAGGCTTCTTTGGCTTGTTCAAGTGATGTGGCTGTTTGGGTTTTATCGTACAAATCACAAGCTTTACCACAACCCGTCATTAGTGCGTCAGAATGCAGATTAAAACTCCACATTGCAGGGGTCTCCCAGCCGCAATGCTCTTTTTCCTTGTTCATTGGTGCATTTTTTTCCAAACAAATACACATAGTTTCCACCATCGTGCCTGATGACTTAAATGCACCGCTGTCTATCATCTGAGTAAAGTCCCAAGAAGCATACTGGGCAACAACCTCTTTAAAGTCATCGATTCTTTTATTGCTTTGCCCCAACCATCCAGTAGGTAAAATTGCAACTAACTTACCGTTAGGTTTAAGAAGCGAAAACGCATGCATTACATGGGTGATAAAAGCTAACCTGTCTCCAACTATCGAAAAAGGAGGATTCATTAGCACAACGTCATACAGCTCGATAGTTGTGTAATCTAAAAAGTCACCATTGAACGGTGTAAAACCTTCTTTTTCTAATGCTTCACAGTTTTCTGGTAGGTACTCTACCGTGTCTAGGGTTGCTAAAGCCTCACCAAAGTATTTACGCGCTGCTTTAGCAATAGCACCTACGCCAGCACTAGGCTCTAAAACACGAAGGGTATTGGGTTGGTATTCTTTTAGGTAATCAATATAGCTTTCATCAAAAAACTCACCAAACATTAACTCGATAACATCAATCGGTGTTGGAAAGAACGCAGTAGGGTTTAGTTTAGGTAACTTGTCTGTATTAACGTATGTATTCCATTTGGCATATGATTTTTTGCTTAGTACGTGCATTTTACGTTCGCGGCTCCACTCTATTTCTAAGCGAGCAATAATTC
>JAUBNZ010000884.1:0-13882 GCA_032355485.1 Bonnemaisonia californica
GCCCATCGCCCGCCCTGCGCTGCTCGTCCTCCTCTCCACCTGCCTCACCGCCGCCCTGACCCTCGCGCACCTCTCCCGCGCCTCGCGCTCCGCCCTGCCGCTCCTCGTCCCGCCGGAGCTCCCGCAGTGCGCCCATGCCCTCGTCTTCACCGCACCCGCGCAGGGCAGCTCCTGGCTGGTCGATAGCGTCGACGGATGCAAGTACTCCGTCTACGACCCCGCCGCCCCTGCCCGTCGCTATCCTAGCGATCTGTTCCGACGCACGGATCTGTGGAGGGGGGCTGGGGAGCCGCGGCTTGACGGGATGGCTGTTAACGCTACCGAGGCTTTGCAGTATGTCATGAGGAATGGTTCTGTTAGGATCTTCCCTTCAGTTTTCTGGCGCAGGCGTGGCGATCTTACTGCGATGCTTCGGGATCGTCTGGCGTATAATCTCACCGTGCTTGTTCTCCGCCGCGATCATGACGCCGCTTGGCGGTTGTTAACGGATATAAAGACCGGTGCAAATGAGACTACCATCCCGAACGTCGCCGTTCGAAATACCGATCCGCGCTATAATCACACCTTGCATGACTATGTCGTCGAGTCGAGAAAGCGCTACGATGCGGACGTCGAACAATTGCTGAGGGAGGAGCACGTTACGTATGATGTGTTTGACTACGATCATGCCAAGATCCACCCAAGGCTCATTGCTGAGAATAACGGCTGCTACATCGCCAATTGTAACTTTGCCCCACGGACCCACCCCTCCGCCGTGTCGGCAGAGGCCATCTCTGGCGATCTGGATATAGACGGCGACGCGGGCGAGGATGGTGATGATCTGCAGGACTAGCTGCTAGTCCCTGTACCTACTGGCTCATCTTGCAGCACCCGGCCCTGTATGTACACATATTGTAGACGACGCCAGGTTGTACAGCTGATGACCAGCTGGTATTGTTGCACAAGTCACCAGAGTTGTAGAGTACACTTTTACCAGGTTGGCTTAATGTCTTGCTGGCCTCTCTTACATCGGGAACTGGCCGGCCATGTTGTTGTACCTGTTGTTTTAGTAGTGTATAGTGCAATACGAAGAGTAGTAAACATGTAGAGTTTATTTATATCTTTGAGCTGCCTAGTAGGCACGGTAGTAGGCAGTGCTTAGTTCTTTGTATAATTCTTTTCTACGGCTGTCTGCATTTGCACGAATGGTAAGTGGTACAAGCGGTACCTTGGTATCCTGGGTAAACATTCAGAAACCGATTCAGAACAGTTCAGAACACATAACAATAATTAAGCTGAAGCTTTTCATTGAATTCGTGTCTATAGAAAAGGCAGTATCCGATTGCACAGATCCCTCATCATAGCCTTTGCGCAACCCCAAAAGCTGTTCAGGAATTAGAACCCAAATAAACTGCATGGTCGCCTCCAAACCAATCCTCACTTCTTATCAGCAACATACCTTGAGCAAGTATTCACACCATCACCAAGAAAATTCGGTGCCAGTCTTGTTGAAATTGGACATCTGGGCGGCCCAACACAAAATTGGCTCCATCACGGGTGATCTATTTCTCTTCTTTCCCAAAATACCTTAACCAGTTCTTCCATATGGATTATGTACATATTCCGAAGAAACTGCTCGCCACAGGATACGGTGGGCCTGGACAGAACGCTTAAAATCGCCCCGAAGACGCATGGGATAACTCCTTGAGAAAATGCTAAATCACCCTGTACGCTATGGCATACGGCCATGCAGTTCGTGTTGCATACTGAGGGTTCGTCTCTAACAAATATTGTAATACTGTATTTCCTGGATGCAAGCTATGTTTGAAACTGCGTGATTCATGATACGCTATTCGCATGGAGGTATTCTTTATAGACTCTAGGGCCTAGGGCCTAGAGTAGAGTCCTAGAGTCTAGGCTATACCTTATATGTATGTTAAAGTCCGGAGGGTTTAAAGTACTCCCTCTGCCCAACCCTCTTACGCACCACCTTGTTTCATAGATTCCATAAAACACACCACATACCGAGATTCTTCGCGAGAGAACTTTTAAAGGGGTTACTAAATTAGAACATATCGCTCACAGCCAAGTTGCATGTCGCGTACATGAATAAAACGAATCAAAACCTCTTCGACCATTCATATGAAGCAAAAGCATTGTCCTGCAGACGTTGGACACATCGCCAAACACTCGCCATGAATTTCCATGTTCCTTCAGGCATGGAAGCCTAAGAGCAAATGAGACCGTAACACAACACATGTCTGTTCGAGAATGGCTCTGGAGATACGCCAAGTATTTTTAATCTGTAATTTCTACGATTTCCAGGACAGGCGTCACCGTCACTTCGTGACTCATGCACTTTGTAGGAAACTGCAACAGGACAGTGACTACACGTGTCGGGTGGAACCAGCATGTCGGTTCGTAGGGCACTTTTGGGAGCCCCACATGCCGACGAACTGTTCAAAGTGTACTTGTGTCAACTCTACCGCCTACCCAACGCCGGCATGTAGGCAGTCAATCGTTTGTCAAATCGATATTCCCTGTGCTTGTTGCGCGGTGGTTGAGGTTCTGCCTCAGCGAGTACCGCTCCTGAGAATGGGCGACTCCGATCATCACAATTCTCAAATTTGTGTATGCGCAGAACGGTACTCACCCAGTCAAAATCCGGGGATATGCATACGCAAAATTGATGATTAGACGGACCCTCTGCCACGAACGAGGTTGATTGTGTAAGGACACAGAGACACAAATAATGCGATCTGACGAGGGCTTCCGACAGCTGTACCCTTCAAGGGTACCTAACCACTTATCTCACCTGCCTGCACTCTGCAACCACCGCGCCGCCGCACGCACCACCTACGGAGCTTCTACCCCCTTGCGCACTTCCCCTTGCGCACTGCCCCGTTACGTTCCCTCGATAAGGGCTTCCACCTTGATTTCCACACCGCAGCCACTCTGAGAGTGCATACTACTGTTGCGAACTCTCAGTCTTCCTTCTACCAGTCTCCACAGCCGCTCCTAGACCGCGGCCGTTGTGAGACTTAACAATCGGGATTTTTCTACCACCGATACTCGCGGAGACTTCAGAAATGTTTTAAAATATTACCCTGTTCGCCGCGGTCTACTTATGCTGCCGCCTCTCGGTATTCTGCCTTCGCTCTTCAGGGCCACTTCTGCACTGAACAATCTCGGCTGAAATTACACCTGGGAGCCGCGGTCGTCTCGAAAGCATTTTATACTGAAAGAATCTCTCGCTGTTGCTCCCGTTCGGCCTAACGTTAAATGGCCTAAAGAGATTCGGTTTAAAATGATTGAGCGTGCGGACATGGGATCAGGAGGGGAGGATGCTGAAATCAGCCAGTTTGCCAGAGATGATGAGTCAGATCAGGATACGGGTGTTTGCAGCCGGGCACAGGTACTTGGAGATAGAGAGGATGCCCATGGAATGGGGCCCGAGACGGAGGCTACTCCATTAGATCCATTGGAAACCCAGAACGGTAAAAAGATTGGGGAATGTTGGCGTTAGCACGGATACAAATAGTACACCAGCGTTCGTCACAGAGGGGTTTATGGAAAAACAATACCTCGGAAGACGAGCTTACATCCCTCATGAAGATGTCTTTATCACAGGATCGAGAACGTCGCGAGGCGGAGCGTCGATGAATGGATGCAGAGCGTACTGCAGAAAACGCTTGTCGGGAGGAAGATCGGCGGCGTTGGGAGGACGATCGAGCAGATGAATTATCTCGTCAAGAGGACGAGCGCAAAAAAAATGACGACTTCATGAGACATGATGATGATGATTGCAAAGTCTATGAATGTTCCAACCCCCCATAAATGTAGTTCTGAATCACGCTCTCAGTCGTTTTTATTTTTCATGCTCACAAGTGCATTATTTTAGTCTGTCTCCAAACTTAGATTTGGCATGTATGTTGCCAGGATCTTATTTATTACAGCAAGACGCGCCCTGATATTGTAAAGTAACTAGAAGAGCTGCAAAATTATTCTCCCATCCACATCTCTTCGTAGTACAGATGGTCTTTGAGAGGCGGAAAGGATCCCTGAAAAGCTCGCATGCCCCACCCGGATGCCTGACGAGAAGATGTGGCTCGACTGGAAATAATGATATATTCATAGTTGTTAGTGGTGGGTACATCTAGTGAAGACTTAAACAAAAAAGGGAAGTCGCTCTTAGAAAGGGCGGAGTCTACCACACGCTGCGCAACCGTTCTCCTGTACATGTCCTCCAGTTTTTTGGAGACGTTTCCCCACTCGGCTATCTGTGAATCATGCATAGCTCCTGGAGCATTCAGAGAGCATACAATAAAAGTTCCGTTTGGGACAAAGAACAGGACATTCCCGACGTAGTGATCATGTTGCCAGCGATTATAAAACATGTTCCGTATAATGGAATCCCCACTCTGCTCCAAATAAAATTTTAAGCCGTCGGCGACTACATATATGTCTTGAAACATGGAGTGTCGGCGAGTAAAAGCGTCTGGGTTGCTTAGTATTTCTTGGTCTGTAGGTGGACTGACTGCTGCATTCGAATCTTTTGAAAAACACTGTAGTAGCAGCCTTCGTCCATATCGTAAAAAAGTTGAAAAACCTGATGCTTTAAATCCGAAAAGCAGGAAGAGGACCATCTCAGAGTCTCTAGTTCGGTACAAGGTAAGGTTCAAAGCTAGAAAATGATAAGCATTGAGATTTACAGGTCTTCCAGAGCTCTGTGTAGTATTCATGCGTTGGATGCTTCCCGTAGTGTAGTACCATGCCATGCTGGCATGATAATACCAGCTCCTCATCCCCCAAGGTACTATGCGGGCCAGTGTAATCACCACATTGCCAGATTGGGCATGTGCCCGCGCACACGGAAAATCTGTGGAATTCTACGGTTACGAAATATGATTTGTTTATTTTCTGGAAACACACGTGTACCTGTGAAGGTAAACTTGTTTCCAGTAACTATGAACCTAATCCGGCTTGGTGAGGACCACCGAGCTTCGGATCTCTCCGCGTCCACGTGTAGCCTGCGGGCACACGTGGCCACACGGGGTCGGCCGACATACCTTGGCGACGTCCCTGAGGGGCACTACAGTGCCCCGAACACAGAGCCACCGGCCCTGACCCCACACGTGTACCCGCCAGGGCGCACGTGTGCCTACAGCTTTAGGCCCACTCCGACCAGGTGAGGACCACCGGGCTCCGGATGACCGCGTGTCCTCGTGTGCCTCGGGGGCAAACATGGATGCGCATGACCAGCAGGCGGACCCCTACCTGTACCCACAGGGGCATTCCTCTGCCCCGGTGCAATACTCACTGGGTCTGACACCCTGGAGCAGCACTGGTACCACCGCTGCCAATGGTCAGCTGCTATCGCTGGCAGCCGCCCATTACAGTACTACCGCCCACCCTCCTCGGGCCGACATCCCCTAAACCATCCATCAGCCACCCTTCGCAGGGGAGCAGATGGAGGTGCCCTGAGCACCACTGTAAGCCTATGTTTACAGCTGAGTGGCGGCCACCTTGTGGTACATTGGGTAGATTTAGTTAGTCTTTTACTGTAAGTAGTGGGGTACAATTCTAGCATTTAAGGCTTAGCTAACTAGCTATCCTACCCACTAAAGAGGCAACCAAGACCTCCAGATTTGACCTTAGAACTCAACCTGGAACAGACCGCTCCGCGCCGCCCCCGACAACCTTTCCTCCGTAGGAAAGGCGTCGGTTCTGATAGCTTCGACGTCTCTCTACGTCCCGTTCAGCTGCCCTTGACCGCCCAAACTCGCCATCCGCGTGGCGTGCCACACGTAGCACGTCATTAGCTTCTGTCCGTTACCCCCCCTTTTTCTCCCTTGCACAATCACTTCCGTGGCCGTGCACCGAAACCCCCGAACACCCTACCTTTCCCCTGAGGGAAAGGCAGGACGTCGGACGATTTCTGGCAGTCCACTACCTCGACACCCTACCTTTCCTTAGCAGAAAAGGCAGGGCAAAGATCAGCTACCTCAGGACTTCTCAGACCTGGAAGCGATAGATATAATTCGCTCTCCCCGCACCACCGCTGCCGGCTACTAGGGAAAATAGTAACCGGAGGGTGCTCGGTCACTTTTTTGTAAATACTACACGTAGCACTGTACGGTGTCAGTTTATAATACAGAACTTCGAAGCATTTCGAAAGGTACCTGAAGGTTCGATTATCGAAGCCAGTAAGCGTTATCAAGGACTTGTTGCATCCAGATCAGAAAAGAGTCTGAAAAGTCGACAGGTGCGGACTCTTTAGCGCTCTGCGTGTAATATGTCTGTCACGCCTGCAGCACCCTTAGGCAGAAGGAGTGTGCGTGAAAGAAAGGGACTGTGTACGTCTGCGTAGAGAGATGATTCCCTAGAGAAAAGTGAGGGAAAACATGGGAAGAATGGATAGATTCTACTTCAGTTCCTGTTGCGTGGGAAACACATCCCCTCGCCAGAAGCTCCCTAAGGAGTGGCAAGGCGGGCGCCGCCGGATCTATTCATCAAGCACGATCTCACGGCGGAACACATTGCTGTACAAAGCTCTGCAGAATTGCCGTACATGCTTACAACTCTGACCCATTCACAAAAATACTACAGCTATGTTTCCGTGGCATGTGCAATTATGCGCCTCTCAAATACAGTTTTTGTGCCTACATTGAAATGAGATTTTCGGAGTCGCCCAATGGCTGAGGCTAGCAACACTCAAGAAGAGATCAGCTGAGGAGAAAACCCCGCGCATTCATCATTTGATGCGCAAACTTGAGAAGAATTACGGAAGCTCATCTCAGAGAGCTTCGCCGCTCAGCTAGCGGCGAACCAGCATGCCCCAGCGCTCAGTCGATAGGTATATCTGGAATTGTGGCTCCAGATCTTTCCGGAAGTGGCTTCACCTGTGCTCAAACCTCAGAAGGTGCGGCGGTCACCGAGGATCTCTCGATTGTCTAGGATATGTCCATTTCGTCCGGAGTGGCCGTGGAAGACGATACAGAAGAGTCAGAGGAAGGATCGGACTAAAAATCCTTGGAAGAAGAAGGGAGGACATCATCGGGGTTCAGCCCCAGGTATTCACCCAAAGATGGCAAGAGCGACAAAGAGGAGTCCGTATACTCCCTAGATTCATTGTGATACCTCGCTTTAGGAAGATGTACCCGATTGGTTTTGAGCGGGAGACCTCCGAGAAAAAAAGGACCTTTGGATCCAGGGATTAATCGATTGGAAGGGCGTCGGAGGCAGAAATAATCTACTTCACAGAATCATATAAAACCGCTATTAGCAAAACTCTGCTGGCGGCAATCAGAAATACTCACGCTCATCTGTTCATATCACTCGACGGCGAAGGATAGATCGTTGCGGTACTAGGGAAGATCAAGGAAGCTAAAATTGCCACCTATGTGGGGTACGAATTTGATGCATCCAGGAACGAAATCCTTTGTGGACGTCAGAGGGAATCAGGCTTTGCCAATTCCGACCGCCTCGAAACTTGTATGGACGCTAAAACAGCCTATCGAAATTCCGGTAGGCTTGCGTATTGGGAACAAAAATTCCAAGTAGTCCGTTCGGCTGCCCAGAGAGCCAGTAGTCGCTCCCTGGGTAGGGGAACACGCAGTAGTGCGAAGGCTCATAGTGGATCTGGAAAAAGGAGAGGGGCTTAGAACTCAAACGAGGCCA
This sequence comes from Bonnemaisonia californica, assembly GCA_032355485.1. Classification (NCBI taxonomy): domain Eukaryota; phylum Rhodophyta; class Florideophyceae; order Bonnemaisoniales; family Bonnemaisoniaceae; genus Bonnemaisonia; species Bonnemaisonia californica. The sequence goes on from JAUBNZ010000884.1 coordinate 7,660, forward strand.
ATTTAAAAGGTTGTGCTTCAGGAAGCGGCAGTGGAGACCCAAGCGGTGGCTCCTTCGAAAGGAGCTGAAAGGATTCCAGTAAAATATGCAAGAATGCTTCCTTCGTCCTAGGATGTACGGCTGTGAAGTCCTGCATGGGCGGAGATCGGGTCAATATCTTGGTTGGTTCTACAATTGCGGTTCCTTTTGCAACTGCCTTGGAAGCACTGGACGAGATTCCAGTCGAAACCGAACTCCTCTTGAACCGCTCAGAGCTGGCACTTGCAGGAGAGGAAATGGATCCTTGTATTTCTCTGGGATACTCCAGGAAGGCTATAATTCAGGAGCAATAGAATCTGCTTCGCAACAGGAAGGTGCAACTGGAATTTGCGACAGATAAAGCAAAGAAGCTGCGCTTGTTCGTGGCCTACAAGGTTTTGAATGAGGAGTTTGAGGAACGCACGTTCAAGATGGAACATATCAGTGATAGTTTGAGGAACGCACATTCAAGATGAAAAATCAGTGATTTGTCACCTGTGCTTCGAAAGGAATATATCCTGTTAAAGGCAGACGTACCAGAAGCGTATTGACATCTGAGGCTCTGTAGATATGACCAATGGCTCCTTTCCTTTATGGTGGACGGAAAATTCTACCTACTGTCCTGGTGAAACATCGGAATCTCAGTAGCCTCTTGTCTTTTACCGAAACGATGTAACCCGTCGTTCGCTATCTGAGCAGGAGATGTAATCGAGTGTTACCTAATTGAGACGAATTCTTCGGAGCTGCTGCGAGTTCAGTCACCAGGCCTGACAGAGAGGAGGGCACAGAAAATCTCCGAATTGACATTTGCAGACTGTTCACATGCCTCAGCCTGCGCCTGCATCCGGGAAAATTAGATTTATCATTCGTTGAATTCATGGAGATTCTCGGAATTCTCGTGACCACCAGAAAGGAACTGTTACTCCTCAGCATGGCCAAACTGACCAAAATCGAAAGAGGGACAGGAAAACTCCTGTGCTATGCGGCCCACAATCGTCGTAACGTGAGCGTGAAAGATATCAAGAGATTCTCCGGCCTCGGCAACTCATTCTTACCCGCAGTGGTGGGTGCCAGGCCACGCTTGCGCTAGTTAATCAACGGGGTCAAGCTGTGTAGAGAGCGTCAAAATCCAACCGTACACACTGTAAGTAGCTTGGAATGTCACGGTCACGAATGTCGCTGCCACTCAGGGGCAGCCATGTGTACGTCAAGGCGCATAGATGTCACGAGGGTCGTCACAGAAAGACAACTGCGTCATGCCACAGACAGCCGACAGCTTCCAAGGACGCTACAATGGATCTAATGCGGTGAGCGCAGCTATGTACTATCAATTACATGAAATTCGCGCTGTGGAAATCGCTCGAAGGGTTCATGTTTACGGAAGCAAACATGTGAGGGTGGGGCCCGGTTTGTAATACAGCCCTGCCGGCAGCATACACCTCTACACTGATCGAGGAAGGCGCTCATATCAACGAACTGGAAATTCTCGCTGCCCTATTTGCGCTGCGGCATTCTTTCAAGTACACACGGCGGCACTCGATTCGGATCGTCACGTATTCCCTCGTCACCAAGCACATTTTCGACTACATGAAGTCAATGTCCCCTCGCCTCTTCATGCCTATACGAGAGATTCGAGAGCTGTCAGAGACAGAAGGGGTTAAAATCTCTAGGAGCCACATGCCTTCTGTTCTCAACACCTTTGTCGATCCCCTTCCTCGGAGACACGATTTGCAAGACTGGAACCATCCTCCCACGGGCGTTGTGCTGCTCTAGCGTCAGTTTACGCTCCGACTGCATCCATTCGATGGACAGGACCTACTATCACACTTCTCTCCATTTAAGGAATCAGCCGTACTCCCTCTTCCATCGCTCCTACCCGTGTGGGACAGGCACGTTCAGCGCATAGGATGCTGATTAATGGTTTCTCTGCGATGGGAGGGGAAAATCTGGTATCAAGAAGAAATCTGCGCGTGACCGAGGTTTTCACCATGTCCCAGAGCCTGACATACCAATGGAAGAGGGCCAAGTTCGATTTCGCGAAGAGTTCTACACTTGGTGTCGGCAAGACGGCCAATGTGCTGCAATCAGTCTCTAACAACCGCTCCTCGTCCCCTGACAGAAGCTTAACGAATAGGTTCTGGAGATGGGAGAGCTGGGGGCAACTACCTCAGAAATTGGGAGTAATTTGAATCATACTCCCGTCCTACCAGCCTACAAGCCCTTCACGCTGATCCTTCGACAGTGACCACCTCTATAGGGCATCTATTTTCACAGGGAATGTCCGCAGCGCTTCCATGGGCTCATTAATGGCAGCAGTTACCTATCCAAACGTACACTACGGACACCAGAACCCTACGATTGACCTTCTTATCACCTCCCCGCGTCGCGTGTTCTGGTTAGCAATTACCAACTAATGGATGGCCGTCTGGAGCGCTCCGCGCCAATTCCAGCCCTCGTCTCCGAGGAAGCGCTACGGAATGCACGCATGGACAGAAGATCATCTAAATCACTTCGTTCGTTTGGCTTTGTTGCTTTAGCATTTTTTATGTGAGCGACCTGCTACTACGCGGGTAATGGAGGCTAGAGATGCTGCATTCTATTAGGGCCTCGTGAAAGTTCTGAGGAGTTCTAAATGTGTAGAAACCGGAGTCGTTCCAAGTATAGGGCTCACTGTTACGTTTGTCCGTCGAGCCGATCCCGTTGGAATTCTGGTCTACCGTCAGATTGCAATAGCCCGTTCCACTAGGTATCTGTTTCCAGGAAGAAGAAAACACAAAACAGCTCCAGCCAAGATGATGTCAGATGCTCTAACAGCGGCAGTGGAAGAAACTGCGAAGGAGCCTCCCTTACGTCTAAACTTTACCTCTTGCGGCTTACGCAGCTGAAGGGGGTGTCTCTAGCCTACGCCGAGGAACTGCATTTGGAGCTGATCATACGAATAAGCAATTACACAGACAACACAGTTGTGAAGCGACGCGGGAAACATCTGTGCGACGGTTATTCTTTGGCCTCTTCGCAGCTCTGTGAATTGCGCACGATTAGGCTGTACGACTCAATTGACTGTACAGTCGCGCCGCGCGACTGCACACATAAATGAGGCGCTACTCGCGCCTCTGTGGCAACAGCATCGCGTGCCAGTCAGTCTCTATTTATTATAGGCCAAGCATTTTTATTCACTCTGTAATTTCTACGATTTTCATCGCTCGTGTCACCGTCATTTCGTGGCTCATGCATGTGTTGGAAACATGAAATACGCCTGCTGAAATAAATTCTCCCAATCTCTAGGAAATTGCATCAGGGAAGGGAATACACGTGTGGGATTATAACCAACGCGTCGGCGTATGGGGACCCCACTGTCACTTTAGGTGCGCCACAGTGGAGACCCAAACAGTACTTATGTGACTACTCTATCGCCTACCCAACACGGGAACATAGAAATTCAATCGCTTCTCACCCACCACATTACCTTCCTCATACATTGGTGCTCATAAGCATAAAATTCCCTTTCAATTTGCAGGTTTAGTATGAACGAATAAATACACTTAAGACATATGATAGAACCAGATTCCCCGTAAGCTAAAACAATAAAAATATTTGTCTATTTTAAACAATCATTTGCAGTAGACGGTACAGGGATTTGTACCTATTTATTGGGCTTCTATAAGTATATAGCACTTCCAAGGAATGGACGGTATCTTTGGGACTTACATGTGATGCGCGCCGTGGTAGAAAGGGGAATAACGTGTGACGCCTCTCCGGCGCGAATTTTCGTGTTCGCGCGAGAGTGCAACTTCGGTATTTCGAGAATTCGAGGAGGACATGAATCGGAAACGCCGCGCAAGAGGGGAATGGAGTGAGCATTTCTATACACGCACGCGAGGAATGAACAAGGGGAAACAACGAAACTATCGACGCGTTGAAAGGTCGGCTCTTACCATTGATAAGAGCGCGGCCATTAACTACCCGCATTGTTCGAGTTTGATCCACAATCGGGATATGCTCAGTCCATACTGCATCTCGGAAATCCGATTGCCACGGTGCTGTAACACGATGGGACGCGAATGCGTCGTACCCCCTTCGGGAGTGTGTCATTGGAAAACTATTGATTGGTATGATATGAATTTAGGTACATTTTCGTGAATAAGATAGAATTATATATTCTGAGCTACAGAAGGCTGGCCTCAGAATTATGACCCACAAGATCCTAGCTGGACTTGTGGTGACCCATTAGGGTTAATTAGTACTTGGTGAGTTCCCCTTAAAGCTGCTCACCCATCTACTTTACGCTTTGATAAAAAACAGGTAATGATGGAAGATTAGCGCTCACTTCCGTTCTACCAGTTCAACCTTGTGTGTTATATCGTATTGTGCGTAGTCCGTGACTCAACTATTGAAGCTTCCTTCCGCATGGGGATTGCGTTTCCGAGGTCCGGTTATCTGCACAGCACTCGCGTGCTGTTAGTCCTTACGGGCCACCCCACAATAAGCGTGCGACTCCTTTGGAGAAAATATCACCTCTACCTCCCTGGTTGGGGAGCTCTATTGCTCCATCGCTAAGAAGATACCGGAATACAGCTTATCTATCTCCTAGTGATGTGGGGGCAGCGTAGCTGGTCCCTCTTATTTTCGCCTAACACGTCAACCATCCACTTCTACGATTCTACATCTTAACCCCGCACCTTGGCGATACCGCTCCACCACGCTAACGAGTCGTTAGCGCGGATACTATTTCATAGGCTAGACAGTAACCCATTCCGGATGTTCTTAAGTCCTACAAATACGTATCTTAATAAATTGACTACATTTTAGAAACACCGAAGCCAACGGAATCAAGGAAGTAGCGAGGGAAACATCGGAAAATTGGCCTTGCCTAAAATCCACGAGGGGTATCCTGACACAGGCTGTCAGAACAGTAAAGCTTAGTCCAACCTGCAGCCGATAGGACAAATTGAATTTCTGTAAATACTCCCTTTGACTGTTGGAGGCTGAACTTATTATCCAACACAGCCATTAAGCCTCTCTCAAAACAGTTAAAAACCGGAAATTCGAGAAGCTTCAGCTTGAATTCCCAATCCATACCGAACGATCTCTCTAGTCCCATAATGTATTTCTTCATATTTATCGGCTTCAATACAGTGTTCTCCTTAGCAGTTCGATATTTGACGAAGAACTCGATGAGATGGAGTTCTGACATTTGCCAGCCGGTCTGTTGTCCAGTCAATGTACCCGAATTGAAAGCATCGACAGCTGCCTTCTGGAATTAGAATGTTTTTAGCCGTGTTCAGTTCCCAATCTGTCTTAATGCGTGGATCGCTTAGAATGTGGCTTCAGAGATGGGGCTCTGAAAGGAACATGTTGTCAAAGAAGAATGGAGATGACGCGAGGAAACGAGACAAGTCTGTAAAGGCCGTAGCATTTGATCACAAAGTGTTGGTAGGGACTAGAACCCCAATTAAGTTTTCTGCGGCATTAATGTGCTGGTAATGGCCATCTGCAGGAAGGGTTGTGGAACTGGGGGGAGGAATGCATGCAGATGCAGCGGGAGGGAGCGGTGAGAATTCAAAGACTGACGGAGACTGATCGTGCTAATTGGACGGATCCAAAGAAGCGGGGGCGGGGTCTCTGGGACAGATTCGAGTGGTGGGGACCCTGGAATGGTCTCTTCAGAACAGGCGACAATTCCCATACCCTCGAGTGCCGATTATGGTGCCTTCCATATGTCCCCTACTGTTTGTGAGCGCTATGGTGGAAGGGATGAGGCCTGATTGATGAGAACGTTTGTTGGAACCCAGCCGAACCCAGCCGCAGCAATTGTTGAAACTCAGCGTTTGTTGGAACCCAATTTCCATACTATCACAGCTGTGTAGTGCCGCCGTCGAGAGACTCATGCATATTAAGTTCATCTTTTGTAGAACATGTTTGAGGAAACATATAGTAATTCAATAATAGTTCGTAACAATGTGCCGTGATAGAATTATGAAGGCCGGGCCGGTGACAAACAGGTTGTCTCCCGTAGCTCCTCAGTCTGCTACATGCCCACACGTAATTTATTGTCAATTGCAATTACGCAAAATGATTGGTGGAACGATCGTGAGTAGAACACACGTTTCACGATGCTAGTACTCGTTCTAAATGTAATACTCAAGATCCTTCCATATTTTTCTAGCTGACCTGCTGAACGCCATCCGTCAACGATGAGGTGAGG
>JAUBNZ010000885.1:0-13882 GCA_032355485.1 Bonnemaisonia californica
GCGGTACACGTGTATTATTTTGGCCACCTCTCGTGCCCCCCAAGTGAGGGGAAACGAATTTTTGGATTTTGAAATTTTGAATTTCTTGGCGCTCAAATTCAAGAGCGCCGGCCAATATGGTTTTGCCATCAAAACGCATTAAATTATGGTACTACACTATTCACCAAGCACCAGAAATTCTAAGAATAATCTTAGTCTCCTCCCAACTATCCTCAAAAGAACCAGAGCAATAAAGCATGGATAGCGAAGTACCAAGCAGAACCGGCTCATTGATATGATAGCTGAATGGATGGCCCTCGATGCACTTCCATTTTCCATAGTAGAGGACAAGGGACTTCGAAAGATTCTTCGAGATATTACTCCGAGGTACAAATGAGTATGGCCCGGTACAATTCCGCGACGGCTCTGTGATGCAGAAAGAGCAATTGATGCCCAGATAATGACACAGCTGCAAAACATTCCAGCAGTTTCTTGGACTATTGACGTCTGGACTGGCGATATGGGTTTACCCCTCTCTTCGTTAACAATTCACTTCATTGATGTTGACTGGTATTATAATTCCCATCTACTTGCTTGTACGCGCATTGTTGGCTGACATGCTGGCGCGGAATTGTCAAAAATTCTTAGTACACGTTGCCAAGAAATATGAAACAATTTCCGATTTAATTTTTGTGAGGGTTGACAATACCAGCAATGCAAAATCGCTTGTGAGTCTCTCTGCCGAAGAATATTCTATTCTGTCTTCCATGCACCGTGAAACGATTTCTAACGGTGTTTCCGTAACCAGCATTGCTACAGAGTGCGACGTCATTGAAGACATATTGATGGGAGTCCCCTTGAATCAAACATATCCAGATTTTGAGGATGTTAATTCTGTCCTCTAAAATGCTTCTGAAGACCTTGGAGAAGACCCTGGCCTAGTTCTGTCTTCAGAGCAAACCACCCCAGAAACCCTTCTGGCTACTGAAAAGTGGATGCAGTCGATTCCATTCCACGGGACGGTACAGTACTTGCAGGGTCTGTAAAAGAAACCTTCAATCGACAGCTTTGTGCAACTCACACAATTCATCTCAGCGTCAAGGCAACTCTCAACAGCCCTATAATTGTGGTACTGCGCCCCCTCACACAGTAGCCACAGCGTCTACTGAGACTGTCCCCAACACATGGACCAATGACTGAGCCACTCGCGATCAGTACGAGTTTAGTAACCTGACGGCACCCTATGGGGCGGGGGCCGCCCTCGAATGCCGCGCACTCTCATCGAGGCTGTCAGACCCAGCACAGAGGGGTCTGCCACACGTAGGCGGGAGAAGGGTCACGGCGTGGGATGGCCACGTCAGCTACTGGCTGCCCGCGCCCCCTCACGAGACTGTCGAGTGGCCATCCATTGCATGCATGGCCTAGCACAGAGGGGTACACGTCTCCCGACCCTATCCATACACGTGGCCCCATCAACAGGGCATAGCTGACAGTTGGGAGTGACCGCCATTTGTGCCGCTCCCCGAGACCGACAGATCTGCTCAGGTGGATCGCACAGCACTGACAGGCCCTCCAGGGACTGGCAATCCTACAGTCCACCATTGGCTCTGCAGGCTGCCGTACAGGGCACCCATTGGCCAGAACAGTATGCCCGCGCGCACTGTAATGCCCTGACCACCAACAGAATAATAGAGCTAAATTTAAGTCCTTCATTAATAATGAATACAGGGTAGCCATTAGGGCTATCCCAGTCTAGAGTCTAGAATAGAGGGTCGACCAGCTATATCACCTACCTAGATTGAATCACTAAACTCGAATCGGACAACGAATCCTCCCCCAACACCGTCAATCTTAGTTGAAATGAGCTTTGAACGCCCTTCTCGCTTACCTTCGCGGGAATCGGTCTTGGTTAGTGTGAGAATGTCTAACGACTCCCTCCCTATTCCCCTCAACGTCCCGACCAGCCCTCTCACGCTCTCCAAGTCCCACCACTCTACCCCTCGAGAAGTACAGTGAGCCAACTTCTCTCCCTCTATTCCAGGTTTCCTCCGCCGGCAACGAGTATTGTGGGGACTCGGCCCTCTCACCCCTGATCTCATCGTAGGCCCCTTACGGCGGCTACAACTCGACGCACCCACATTAGCTCCCTTACAACGGGCTAGGGTTCCACCGGTAGGCGGAACTCTGTACCTCGTCCCATGTAGGAAAACATGGTCTCTTTGGCTTCACCTTCCATGAACTACTTCAACAGCTGTATCGCAGCTCCTTCAGAAACATTAGTCTCGTCACAAATGAATTTGTAGTTCTTCCAGAAAGGCAATACCGCTATGAGATCCTCGCCTGTGGACAGAAATACTGTCATGAAATGGCGTAACTGTGGAGCAGTCTTGGATAAATGCCCCGCGAATGCATCATTGTACCCTGAATCCTTCTTCAGAAGACGGGTACGTTTTATACGGCAATGACGTTTAAAACTTGTATTTAGGGGTACAAGAGTAGGGATTCCCGGGTATTCGTCTAGTTGCATCGGTTTACCCTTTTCTCCATCCTCATACATAGTAGTATCCCGCATTAAATGTACCCAACGACTTGTATCGTTACGGGCCCCACCAGCGGGAGTTGGGGTCTTCCTGTGACTCGCATCCCTTCCGCGATCATCGTGGAGATAATGAAATTCTCCCAATATGGGGGTTGCATCTCTCCTTGAGTGCGCAGATAACGGCGGGTCCACAACTGGAGTAGTGATTAAATCCCGTTGTTATAATGTTCATGAAACGATTCGCTGAACTTCTTGCGTAATATACGGTAGTACAATTGCGCGTACGTCATGCGTCTCCATTGGAACTATTTCACTCCTCAGAACTATCTTCAGGTCGTCTTCCACATATTGGTGAGCTTGCTGTAACTGCCCCACAGCGGCCGTGGTTACCGATATGGCTACCTGACGCGCGTCCTCTCGTACTTGCGTAATGTAAACGCCTTTCGTATTGCCGGGAGTACTTGCATCCGAATTCTTCCGACTGCCAAGTTTCCTCGATGGTGGTAACGGTGGACAGAAAGCGCCCATTGTTACCACATCAGCGGTTTTCGAGCTTACGTTCCAATGTGGAATGTCATCGTCGCCAGGCCCGGTGGTCTGGCTACGCAATCCTTCACCACTCCGGAAGCGCTTTTCTAATCGGATCCGCGATTGCGTGCTCTATCACCCCCTTAGGTTTTGGGTGATCCTGAATTCCTGGAAATTGAAATATTCGACAAAATCTGCAAGAATGATAAATCGAAGTCTTTTTTAGGTCTGGCCCCTTTTCAGCGGTGCTGCTAGAACCAGCACTCCGTTGAGCGCGCAGTCGGGGGCCAGCACGTGGGGTCGAGGGATCCGATCCATTTTCTCCGACATGTTTCCCCCACGGGTGGTATCCGATACTGACTTGGGCCTCGGCGTCGTTCTTCTCAGGAAAATGGTTCGCTTTCGTACAGTACCGGTCGGCTTTTCTCACCCACGGAATCGATAGTTTGACTTCTTCAGGTAGTCTTATCCTCTTTACAAGCTATTCCAACCTCTTCAGGATAATCTTTTTATTCTTCCACAGGAGTTTGATGTCTTCAGACAGTTATCACATACGCTCTTGGCGATTTATAGGACCTGCACCTCAAAGACGCACTCAGGGTGACTGGCTTAGTTTTCACACTTTCAGTCCGTCTTTTTCGCAGACTCCCGGTGTATTAGGACCACCGGCGAAGTTGATTCTGCCAAAGTTGTAATAACTGAGTTGGAGATAAGAATCAAGTGACTTGTCAACATCAATCTCCGTGATTCGATTTCTAGGTAGGGAGAACAATATGAAAGACTTCTCCACACTCGTAGGAGTTAATGAAATTGCCTATGCGGGGTATCTGCACGCGTGGCTCGGTAGCGTGGTAGAGCGGTTACGCCATGGCGCAGGGTTAGAACTTGAAACCGTAGAAGGTGAGTTTCAGCGCCTTGAGAGATTAAGAAGAGGGACCAGCAACTCTTTCCCCACCATCTGGGAGCTAGCTAAGCCGTTTGCTGGTATCTTCTCTCGATGGAGTAATAGAGCCCCCCTACCAGGGCGGTAGGAATGATATCTATCTCCAAGGAGACGCAGACTTGATATCCAGTAGCCCGTCGGATACACAGCGCGCTGGGGAGATAACCGGGCCTTGAAAACACAATCCCCACGGGGGAGGAAGCCTCAACATATGAGTCACGGACTACGCACGATGCGAAATATTTCCTCACAAGTTTGTATGCGTAGAACCAAAGCGAGCGCTAGGCTTCCATCTTTATCTGACTTTTTTCAAAGCGTAAATTCAAAAGGGTGAGCTCCCTTAAGGGAAATTCAGTAAGTACTAATTTGCCCCTAATGGGTCACCTCAAGCCCAGCTAAGACTTTGTGGGTCATAATTCCGAGGCCATCCATTCTGTATCTAAGAAGATCTAAATCTACCATATTCATGAATACTACGTAAATGCACATCATACCACTAAACAGTTAACCCATCACACCCTCCCGAACGAGGTACGACGCTTTCCCGTCCTATGGCACTAAAGAACCGTTCCAATCGAGGTCTTGAGATGCAGTACGGGCAGATCCTATCCCGATTGTGGATCAATTTCGAACAACGCAGGTAGTTAATGCACGCGCGCTAATCAATGCACAGAGCCAACTTTTCACCGCTGTCAGTATTTTTCCTTGTCGCCCGTTAGTCTTTCTCCGCGTGTGCGTGTTGAAATTTACACTCCATTCCCCTCTCGTGCGATGTTTGCCATTTATATTCTCCTCGGATTCTCTTAGTACCGGAATATCTCGCGCGCGCGAACATGAAAATTCACACTAGAGAGGCGTCACCGGTGACTCCCTTTCCCGATGCGACGCGCATCACGTGTAAGTCCAACAGCTTTCGATGCTTATTCGGGCGATTGGATAAGGTAGGTCGGCGGTTCGGGTGACTGGAAGGAACATGCGTTCCCGTGATGTGATGTCTTATGTTGACCATTTTTAGGGGGTAAGTAGGTATAGATGGGAAGAGAGGAGGAAACGTGACCTTTGAATGGAAGAAGAGGGGCTGGAGATGTGTGATATGCAGGGTGGCGGAGAGGGCAAAGGGAGAAGGGGGGGTAGGCGAGAAGTAGCTGGTGTAGGTGGAAAGTGAGGAAGATGGGGGGGGGGAACCGAAAAAACCTGACGTTCTGTATCTGTTTGTAGTACTATGGGATTCGAATCCTTTTGGGGCCAAACATGATTGGCCCCCACATTCAAATTACCCCCGGAATTTAACCCCCTCTAAATTCGAATTTTTCCGTAAGTTCCCGAATGGCCGCCAAGCCAACACAAATGGCCAAATCGCACTTTAGCGATGCATGTACTGACACCCGCCATTCGATGAAGCCCGGCACTTCCATTAATGTACACCGCCCTAGTGTCACACCAGAGTGACACTTTCACTGCTAAAGAAGGTTACCTAAGCAGTACAATTACTGAGTTCCACGTTTCCAGATATCAGAAACGTCTGCTACAGTAAGAATTCCTTACACTTCGTCCTTTACACGAAGGAACTACGAGGAAGGACAGTTGTCCTAATTGGTCAAAGGAATTACACCTCACATTCAGAGGGGGAAAAGGCTACTATTCGGAATCCCATTTTAGTATTATAATTACGTAGTAACGGAATACGACGATGTAGGATAAAGAGGGCCCCGATTAGCCGGGCGCCTCAAAGTAAATAGGGACAACCAGGAGTACCCTTAACTTTTCTCTTCCAAAAAAGAGTTCAACCTTAGGGGAATCCCTCTGCGTTGAGGAAAATATCAGCGCGCTATCTGCCTCTAAAGGCATATCATTCCGGAGGCCTCCCACAGTCACCAACTCTCCTCTCCGGTGAGAAGAACAGTTAGTCCGCCTTCTTTGTGCGTTCCGATCAACTGAGAGCGGAAATAGAAAAGTTCAGCTCGACAGCTCGGCGCTAAGTAACCTCCTGCCCATAAACTCCCTTTTTCAGCCATCTTTAGGATCTCTCTCTACTTGAGAGACCTGTAGTCATCCCGGCTAATCCCTTTCTCACAGAAGAGAAGGTAGCGGAACTACGGCCGTGGTGCTGCCCAGCCTGATTCGCCAGGCACACCACACGTTCTTGTGAGGCTCAGGAGGCGCACCTGCTTCGAGACCTCTCCCAACGCAGGGAAGGAGGTTTCTGGTCTGCCACACACCAGGGCGTTCACTGTCCCGTGACTCCACCTGGAGGAATCGCTCTACCAACACCGTCCGCCTACCGGAAGGCTAGGAACAATAGTAGTATTGTGAAGGCAATACTACACTGCTGGCGTTGGACTGAGTTGCTCTATGTGCGAGGTGTCGGTGAGGGTTGGCGTCTGTGGTTCGGATATTCGGATGTCTGTGTCCATTCGAAGTTGGCGCCAACACAACAGTTGACACCCGCTAGCAATAAGTAAAGTACCCCCTGGCGGCCCCCCCTGGTCCCTCTCCCTTATTATTCGTGCTTCCTTATCATATCGCCTGAAATAAAATAGATTCTACCAAAGGATAAATTTATTCGCGGTGTTTGTCATGTACTCTGGCTTTCAAGTACTGTGTTTACTTTAATTTACCGCCCGCTTCTGGATGTACAGTACATACTATACTGCATTCACACGCTGAACCGCGTAATTTTCTATGTGAATTCTACATGCCAAGGGTCGCCTGTCGTTTAGTGTTACTCCCCACAACGGCAACAAATCTGGACGGGTCGTTGAATAAAAGTTTAATTTCCACTTTCTTGGTGCCACTCACCAGTTGTTCACTTTCGTGATCTATTGGGCTCCATGTCTTAATGGCAGGCTGCTGCAACGCAAAAAGCGTCTCATATTTTTTGCTAAAAATTGGGACTCCATCGTCGGTTCCGACGTCGGCGAAGGCGTGAACACCCATTTGCCGTGCCACCGCTTATTCCTCGCCTCTCTTTCTTCAGCAAGCCACCTGCAGCCTGACTTGCACTGCCTGCCGTGTTGCCCCCCGCGCTGCCGCGCAAAATTCTTCCTGGAGGCTGTCTCATTGGTTTTAACACCGCACCGTTTCGTCGCTCTTGCTTACTGCAGTTCATCCACCAAGCTCCTCTCAGCTGCCTCACCCGACCTTTTCTCTCCTTTCCCCCCATTTGCTCCCTGGCGAAGGAGCAGCTGTCCCGTTCACAGGCAATCCAATCAGCCTCAAGACTCCACCACCAACCTCCAGAAATGGCGCCTGTTTCCACAGAAAAAAATGCTGCAGGAGCCAACTCGTCCGAGGGCAAGGTGGGCACCCGGGAGTCTCAGAAGGAGATCCTCTCCCGCCTTCTTCCGGATGGCGCCAATCCTAGCGTCATAGGTGATGCCGACTTTGACATGACTTCTTCGGACTACTACTTCAACTCGTACGCGCATTTTGGCATCCACGAAGAAATGCTCAAGGATGAGGTTCGCACTCGAAGTTACATGCGAGCTATTGTGGATAACCCACATCTATTTGAGGGCAAGACCGTAATGGATGTTGGGTGCGGCACGGGTGTATTGAGCATTTTCGCCGCTAAGGCTGGAGCGAAGAAGGTGTATGCGGTGGAATGCTCCAAAATTGTGGACCAGGCTCGTATGATCATTGAGGCTAATGGCTATTCGAATATCATTGAGGTGAAGGAGTCTAAAGTGGAAGACATGGAACTTACTGAGAAAGTCGATATCATTATTTCAGAATGGATGGGCTATTTTCTGTTTTACGAATCTATGCTTGATACGGTTTTGTTCGCTCGCGATAAATGGCTCAAGCCTGGTGGGCTTATGTTCCCGGACAAAGCTACTCTTTACTTATGCGCTATCGAGGATGCGCAGTATAAGGCTGAGAAGATTGATTTCTGGGACAATGTATATGGTCTGAACATGTCTTGTATCAAGAATGTTGCCCTTACGGAGCCGCTGGTGGATACGGTGGACCCGGAGCAAGTCATGACTAATGTCGGAGCCGTGTTCCCTGTGGATATGTCCACTGTTACTGTGGAGCAGCTCTCATTTGCGGTACCATTCAGGCTTACGGCCATCAGAAACGACTATTCACATGCGCTGGTGGCCTATTTTGATATTCAATTCTCGCACTGTTTGAAGCCTGTCTCCTTCGTGACTGGCCCGCATGTGAAGCCGACGCACTGGAAGCAGACGGTACTTTATTTGGATCGAGCACTGCCCATGGAGCAGGGCGAGGTGATCGAGGGTGTGCTAGCATGCAGGCCGAACAGGAAGAACCCCAGGGACTTGGATATCGCGGTGGAGTATCAGTTCAAGGGGCGGCATTCTGAGGCTAAGAATGTGTTGCGTTATCGATTGCGGTAATGTATATAGTGGTGTCTCTGTTTACATGTCGTTAACGCTAAAAGGAAATCTGGCAAGGACGACGGCCTTTTGAGATGGTTGACAGATTTAGTATCAAGGCGACATGAAGGTTTATGTTGGTATGCTGTAGATATTCTGGGATGTCGACAAGTGGGCTTCACGAAGTGTTTAGCTGAGATGATGCCGACAGAAGCAGGCCAACATTGCGAAGAAAGTGAGGATGAGGGGGGTTAGGTAAGGGTCAATATCCTCCACTAATGAAGGAACGGAGATCATCGGCGTTGCGTTTGTGAGCAGCAACAAGTTCGCTGACGATATCACCAACGGAGACCATTCCCAGTACCCTCTGGTCGACGCTCTCGTCAGTAACCGGGATGTGTCTGATTCTCCTTTCATTCATAAGCTCCATGCAGTGATGCAAAGTGGCGGAGGGCGTGACGCTGGTAAACTCCTTGGTACTCATGATATCCCTTACCAAGGTTGTGCTGGAAGACCTACCCAAAACGATGACCTTTTCGAGATAATCAGTCTCCGTGACGATGCCAACCGCGCGCTTCCTGGGACCTTCGACAATGATCAGCGAGCCGATGTTATGCTTCACCATCTCCTTCACAGCGTCAACGACCAGGGCGTCGCCGCGCGTGTAGTAATACTTCTCACCCTTTGCCTTCAGCACGTCGCGCACGGTACCGAAGCCATGGTCTGGTCGCTCGGTCTTCTCGGGCGAGGGTTGCGCGTTCACCGAGGTGGTAGCTGCCAGACGACGCGTCGGGGTTACGAGCGCTCGGTACACAGAGAGGGACGTTGAGATGGCAGCCATTGTGCTTGGCAGGGTTTGCGAGTGATGGATGTGGAGCTTGGGTTGCGCAGACTGGGTGGGGATCTGAGAAGAGTTGAGAGGGCCTTGTAAGTTGCATAGGTAGAGATGCAGACGACTGGGGTTTTCAGGATAAAGTCTGGGTTTGTATTGTGGAGTATTGCGCTCGTAAAATGTACGTTGTGGAGTGTCTGTTTCACGAGTGTCTGTTTCACGAGTGTCTTTTTCACAGTTACATATTTACTGTATGGACTGGGGGCTTATAAGCAGTCGCGCGGCTAGATAGCGCTTTCTGGAAGATGTGATTCGATATGGGCAGGCTGAAATCGGCGCGTGCAGCGGGTCTTTCCCGTTTTAGCGAGATTGCGGATGAAATTAACCATGGGCCGGAGAAGATAAGATTGCTAGACAGAGATTGGAGGTGGAGGCGAGAGCCAGGACCAAGGCTGCTGCCCGACAGCGGGCGCCACCGTCTGGCACGCGCTCATGCCTTGAAGGTATATGATATTTGAGCCACGTACCTCCGCCGTGTTTCCCTGTTCCAAGTGGAACCAGTGAGATGCTGTACACAGCCCACACTGTTTTCACGCTGAGATCCTCCGGCTACACCAATCATTTGCATGCATTCCTTCAGAGTCTGCAGATATTAAACTCTCCAGTCAAATCTCACAACAATCTCTCCACCTTATCATACCCAATGACGCACAACAATACCGCTCAAATTTCTAAAACTTTACAACAATGTTAATATTTAAAATATTCTCCATTTTTAATTTAAACATACATCTTCCCAGCTCAAGTCCATCCTCAATCACCCCACCGCCCAACTCCTCAACTGCCTCCATGGAAAGGACCGCCCCAGTCAAGCGAAACGAGCAAAGCGCCAGCAAGCCCATAGGCCACAATGTTACCCACAGGCGTAACCTTGTACAAGAAAGCAGCGGCTGCAGCCGAAACCGTCAGTCCGAACGCCACAGGCCCATTCATCGCCTTGCGCAGCAGCATCCACACGCTGGCCATGATCAGTCCTGACGCCGCTGCATTGGTGCCCTGCAGCACTGCCTGTGTGGTATTGCTGTGACGCACGCGTTCCCAAAACGGCAGGAGCCCCACTTGAAGCAATATTCCCAGCCCGCATAGACCCACCGATCCGCGCAACGCGCCCTTCCACGATAGTAGCGCCGCGCCTAGGAAGGGCGCTAGATTGAACATCGGCCCTGGGATGCATCCGAATAGGCCGAAACCGGCGAGGAATACCGATGTGGGCAGCAAGCCTGACTCTACAAACTCGCTGTTTTGTTCGTCAATTTGGATAGATTGCATTAGATGTGATTAGGGATGCTAGTTTTGTGTGAAGGTGCATAATATGCATATTATGCCGCACAGGACTACACGGACGGGGGAAGAAATGAATTCGTACAACGTGCTTGAGAAGCATGGGAACAACCACAATGCCGCCGCCGAAAAAGGAAAGGCCTACTCTCCCAACCTTCTTCACAATGATAGCCCCGAGAGAGCTGGATGGCAAAAAGATTATCACAAGAGATCCCACCAACATGGCCACAAGCAGAATGACACCAGTCATCGGAGACATATCCGTGGACCATTCGCACGAAGCTGCTTGATCGGCCACCAAATCTCCATTGGACTCTCTTACCTTCTCCGAAACGTAGAACACGGCGCCACCAGCGATGAGCAGCACGATTAATACCCATGAAGATGCCGTCGGTGGGATAAGAACGGAGATAAGCGTCGACGCAAGCATAATGCCCACCTTGACGCGATGCGTCCCACAAATCGCCCCGCAATCTCATAAGCAGCCAGCAGCACGAAAACGTAGCAGAGATCAAAATGAGCGAATGATCCGTAGGCGTGGTGATAACCGCTGCGCTCCCCTCCTGATTTACATGGTCACGGAACCAGATGCCCGCAAGGCTCATGATGAAGAAACCCGGCAAATGCCAGACCAAAAACGTAACAAGCGCGCCGAATATTCCCCCAAATGTCGCACCGAGCGACACGGCCAGCAGGGTCGACCCGCGAGCGCGTACAGCTCCATGAAGGTCGATTCCTCCACGCGTGGGCGGGTGCCATGCGCGGGTTGGTCGACGAACTTTGCGTGTAGCAGGCTTACATGCGCTTGGGGGCCGTCGAAGGATATGAGGGCTAGCGGCCAGAAGGCACGGAGGAAGGCGCTGAAGGAGTGCTTGGGCATGCGTGCAGGCTGGGCTTCGGATTTGTCGGGCAGGAGCGGGAGTGTCTCTGGAATGGACAGTTTTATGGGATGTTGATGATGGAAGGGGATGAGGTGTTGTTCGGGATGGGCTTTGTCTGCGAATCGTGCACGGTTTGAGGTTTATCCTTCAGGGTAGTGCATCTTCTTAGGCGAGGCAATGATCCCGGAGGGATATTCAGCCAACCTGCTTAGAAGTACGCTCTTCTCTGTAGGTTTTTATGTACTAAGATTAAGTACATGTATGGGCGTTGGCGATGGGACAGGCGAGCTGGATACTGGGACAGGTATTATGCGTAAGTACAGTACGTACTGTAACAGGTTACGTACATGTATTTTTGTTCAACTGAATGCACCAAGCAGGGGTTCTATCATGTCTCTGCCCAAGCAAGAGACGAATGTCGCACAATCCATTGGCTCACTACACTGACTACTGACTACCCAGCAGATACGGTTTGTTGAGCCGGCTGATCGTGCGAATATTATTCTCATAATTTAGTGGAGAAACTGTCCAATGGGAAGGGCTTCTTGTAAGGCCCCGGCAAGTGGCGTCTCGACAGATGTCATTATTGTAGAAGATGCGAAGTATCGGCCGAATCTAGCGCCCCGTTTTCGAAAACATTGAAACATCAAAAACTGAAAAACAAAGAAGATCCAGATGGGCATCTGGGAGCTGAAAATTCCTGGAACACTGCAGCGCATTTCATCAACCTGTGTAATGCACGTTATGACAGTCCTGGCTGTATGTCAGCATTCAACAGTCCATCGTGATTTGAACTGAGCCATTTCCCGCCGAGACAAACTCTACTCCTTTAGAGTGGCCACAGTCAGTCCCCTTTACCCTTTAAAGCCGGACCAGCCAGACAATCCCAGCCGATACAAACCCGCACCGCGCCACACAATGACAACAGCCGAGCCGAGCGAGCCCGCGCTACAGCAGAGCCTGGACAAGCTGCGGCACGCAATCTGCGGCGCGCAAACCGCCGCCTCCGCCCTCTTTACCCCCTTGGATCATCTGCTCGCAGCCGTCGGCGCGCACTTCGACGCCGTGCAGGATCACCTCACCCGCTGCGAGAACACGCATCGTCTCACCCGCCTGCGCATCGACCGCCTTACCGCGCAGCTGTCCTGCAAGCCACAGCACCCCCCCGCGCACGTCGCACATCTGCATACACCCGCTCCCTCCGCGGACACCGCGCATCGTGATGTGTACGAGCGTCTCCACACGCGCAATCCCTCCCCTGCCCCCGTCGCACAGCTGCACATACCCGCCCCCTCCCCGAGCACCGCGCACCATGAAGCATACGAGCGTCTCCCCACGTGCAGTGAGGCCCCTGCGCCCATCACACATCTGCACACACCCGCCCCCTCTCCGAACACCGCACATCGCGCAGCATACAAGCGTCTCCCCACGCACACCAAGGCCCCTGCGCCCATCGCACATCTGCGCACACCCGCCCCCTCCCAAAACCCCGCGCATCGCGAAGCATACGAGCGTCTCCCCGCACGCAGTGAGGGCCCTGCCCCTATCGCCCACGTGCGCACCCCCGCCCCGGCGTCTCCTAACGCCGCGCACGCCGTCGGACACGAGCGTCGCACCCCCTTCGGGCACGTCTCAGACTCGGACGATGACACCCCCACACAGCCGCCACCCGTCCATGTGCTACCGCCGCAAAACGCGCCGCCGCCCAACCCCACAACCCCCGAGGTGCAACGTGCGGCCCCCGACCTGGCAATGATACCACCGCCGCCGCCCGAGGCAATGCCGCGCAGGCTGTTCGCCACGCCCGCCACCCGCGAGTCTGACGCGCCGTCCCAGAGCCGGCTGAAGCGGTCGAGGCGCCGGTCGATGCCGAATGATAAGCTCACGATGAGCGTGCTGTACGAGAGGGAGGATTTGGACGAAATGGATGAAATAGATGAAGTTGATGCAGCAGACGGGACGCTGCGTGCCGATGAGGTCTTCCAAGATGTCTCCCTTGGCACGCACCGGACACCCTCTGCATCCAGCAGGCGCGGGGTTGAGCGAACGCCGCTAAAGGAGATGGACGTCAACCAGCTACGCGCCCTTTCGACTGGGAAGATACGGAATTCACGCAGAGGGGGCGAGCGGAAGGAGACGAAAGGGACTGGGAGGCAGGTTGGAACTTTTGGCAAGGGCATTTTGAAGAAGAGCGGCACGCGATCTGCAAGTGTGCAGAGGGGCGCGGTGGGGGTGGATCGAAAACGAAATGCGCATTCAGAAGTGAAGAAACCGCAGAGCGCAGGTGGCGTTGGGATATCCGGGTTTAAATCGCCAGCGCAGTTCGTGCAGGCCGTGGAGAACTCCAGACGCATGCAGGACCGGAAGCTGGAGTGCCGGCATAAGGAAAAGGTGCGCGGACCGGAGCGATTGGCCCTTGATGCTGCGGCGTGCGTGGAGTGCGAGGAGTTTCTTCGAAAGGAGGCAAGGGGCCATCCGGACCCTGAGGCCGTGTAT
>JAUBNZ010000886.1:0-13878 GCA_032355485.1 Bonnemaisonia californica
ACATACAAATATCCAAATTTTCGGACGATAGGCATGACCCATGATAGTCGCTTGTTAACTAACGTATTATCAACGTTTTCAGCGACGAGTCCTTCATCGTCTAGAACTTCCAGAACAAGTAGAAGTGGTATATTAGGTGACACAACGTCGATGTGTCGAATATAAAGCCTCCATCCGGAGTAGGGATGCCAATAGGGATTGTTCCGAGGCTATGATGACAGAAAACTCCGAAACGGAAGGCTGCAGAGGAGGGGCGCATTTTAAAAGGTGTAAGGGCGAAAGTGCAATAGGATCTGGCCTGTGCTTTACCGATTACAGATTTTTGCGTCCCGGTGTCCAGGAATGACCCTTGGAATGCCACTCTATGGGATACTGCGCCGATGCCGTGATTGATAACGTTGATAAGACTGTCGCAATTAATAGGAAGTACACCATATGCAATACGGCCATTAAAACCAGACGAAAGGTTATGTTTTAATCGCCTTTTACCGTCGAACTTGATAGAATTGATTGCCCGTTTACGTTTGTGCGACTTGTCTTTCTTTCTCCGTTTGTGTCTACGTTTTTTCGTGGAGTGGTAAACTGTGGGCTGCCTGTAGTTCGGGGTGTAGCGGCAGTATAAAAACCGCTTCAGAAATACTCCTCAGAGCCTGAAGAGCTCTGATCTGGGGTGGCCGCGACTTCTAGCGACAGCGACGGTGGGTTACCAGTAAGGTGATCGCGCGACGTATTCAATAATGAGTGGTAGAATTCCTCTGATGGAGTCTTGGGAACCACCGTTGCGGGCTCCGGGTGCTCGATTGGACAGAAGGAAGCTACCTCGCGGTCGAAGAGTACTTCGGTGGCGTTAGGATCGCCCATCGAGTCGTCATGTATAAATTCCTCGTGTCGTGACATGAGGACAGTGAATTCATACAAGACACTCTTAAAACCGGACGCCGCATCCCTGCCCTTGTTTTTGTTCTCAAAAAATTTAAATTTCCTTGCGGCTATCTTAGGATAGTCCAGGAGCTGAGGGAATCGGTTGAGCCTATGGTCCTTCTTGAGAAAATTAAAACAGCCATCATCGACGTCGTCGTTGAACGTGACGCGTCCGGGTGCAGCTTTGCCATGGTTAGGAGCACGTCCGTACGTCGCTTGGACGGCGAAAAGGGCTCGGAAGAGCGTCGTCGGGGCACCATCGGGGTGAGTGGCAGCCTCTGGGCTAACGTTTGAAGCCGAAAAGAGGCGGTTGTTGTCACGCAGCAGTGCGTTTCGCTCCTCTATTTCTTCGCGTATTCCCGAGGCGAGCTGGATGTAAAACTCCTGGAAGGAGAGCTCACCAGAGCTTGCGAGGTGGATGGGGTCGGGGGCTCAGGAAGCACCGCGGCAAGACTCCTTAAGATAATCTATAAGGATAAATAAGGAACCAACCAGAAAGCTGTGATAGTAGTAAGTGCGCGAGGAGAAGTACCTCGAGAACAGGGGTAAGGTACCGAAAGAAAAGAGAGAAGTGTGGTTTTAGATCCCCCGTATGGAGGGGTTGTGGCGTAAGAAATGAACGTCGCTCACGTAAATGGAATAAATAAATGACTGCGGACTCCTGAAGAAAGGAGGAGATGACCGGGAGAGAATAGGAGAAAAGAAGAACCTGGAAGTGTCCAGGTGGTAGAACCCTGTTAGGGGTTCCAAAATTGCGTTAAGAAACTGGGTGGAAGACGAGTAGCGATCCCAAATTAGCCGGGCGAACCCCAGTAGGGAGGGGTTATGAGAGGCACGTTGGAAGGAATCTCGTGGCACCTTAAAGATTTTCAGTTCCTCGGCTGTTTACGATACGGAAGCTAACGTCCAGATGATCCCTGGAGAAGGGAAGTTTTAAAACTCTCATCGAGTTACACCCCTATCCAAACGGGGATGTGGTAACCTGATGCCCGGAACGTGAACACCCAGAGGACGAGGATCCGAATTTGAATACCCAATAACCCCACTGTAGTATTACGCAATCTCCGGAGAACTGAGGTTGCGCCTACTGGTTCTAGTTACCTCTCGGGAGCAGAGCTGCAAGAGGTTGGTAAAGCGATTCCTCCGAGGATTTGCAGACAAGAGACACCCAAGGGGGTGTGGGAGAGCAGAGTATCCCTTCCCTCTTCTGAGAGGATACTTGTGACTTTGTAGGTACTAGGTCACGCCAGCGAAATGTATCTCCACCTGTTGATTGCACAGGTGGATGGTTGATACATTGAGCGTTCCGGGTCCTCCCAGGCAACCGGGGGGGGGGTTCATCGATAAGATAAGGGACGTCCCGCACAGTACGACGTCCAAGGAATGGGCCTGAGGGAAAGAAACAGGAACGATTCGGATTATCGAGCTGGTTTTGGCTAACCTATTACCGTTTCAACCCTTAAATGGAGTAGAGCGTCAGTATAGGCGGAACTGCTGTTCCTGCACAGGTCGTAAGACCGTGAAGACGCCTGGACGATGAGCGTTCTAGAGACACGATGTCCCCGGGTCGATATGGTTGAAGGTCGAAAAGATGGGAGGAGAGCAATCGGTTGTCGAGGTTAGCTGGCTGACCTAGCCTGTTTGTCCTTCCAGGAGGGGACAACGCAGAGCTGGGGCGCAAAAACTGTTACTTCCTGGGCCCTTTGACCGGGAAGGAGCAGAGCATAGGGAACTTCCTAGGACAAGCTGTCCTGGAAACAGGTTGAACTTGAAATTGAGTCGTTCAGTGTACGTGGAAGACGAAGGAATGGATCGAACGGAGAGGGAGACACAGGTACTAGGAGCCAACAGAAGGACTAACATTGCCCGTTTTGACCCACTCTGGGTGTAAAGTACGGAGTTATGCGGAGAAGTTTCTGTTCACTCCGAGATAGAAATTCAAGGGGGAGCCTCGCGTACTCGTTTATTATTTGGGCCATTCCGTTAAGCGGAGGGGAAATCTTAAGCGTTTTTAGACAGTTATACCCCTTAAAATAATACATAATAAAAAGTTACAAATAGGCATCATTAGCCAAACAGCGGGCCACCCCGGAGCCCGCTGAGCATTAATGGCTAGAACGGGATTTTTAGTTGCCCTTCTCTCGGACGACCGAGGTATTCGTTACTTATGAAATAAACAAAATTTTAGGCGGCCCTTGAGGGTGGCGATTGTGATAGTTAATGCTCGCCAAAAGTTCGTAGTTTACTGTATCCTAATATCGGGTAGGTTAACATTGGGTTAACACACATTCCGGAAAAGTACTGGTGTGCACTATCCCCGGCATGTTTAGGCCAATCAAAGTATTCCGCCTAGACACCACCCGTACCAGGATTTTGTTATTAGTGCAATTAACCCACAAGATTACCGAAACTGCTGACAGTAGTGGGCACACTTTAATACACCCCTCCCTATACAGGGAGGGGTGGGTAGTTACAGTAGTCATATCCATTCGGTTCCTGCTTAGTACTCTCATAATTATGACAATACTTATATCCCCCGTGTTCGGGGATATTGCCTATGGGCTCAACACTTCGTCCATACGAAGAGGTGTAATGTAGCCCCTTTCCCGCAATTAGGGAGAGGTTTTCGTCAAATGTATTGGGGGATATGTAGTACCACGAAAAAGTGGTAGTACTACACCAACGGCTTAGATTTTGGGGAGGAAAACTTTCCATATGAATTTGCTTTCAACCAAGATGGTTAATGCAAATATTAATTCGCCAAGTGTGGTTAATTGAAGGCAATGAGCGAAAGCCGCGCGTATTTCCAATCTATAATTTACAATTTCATGAATCTTTCGTCCTGTAAGCCCAGATGGAGTAAGGTGGCAGAACCACACCCCTGATGTGGAAAGGGGAGCTCGAAAAGGAGGCACTATGGCGGCCCCCTCGTGTGGAAGGTGGCCGTCCCAAAACTCAGAGGAGTTCTTATACCTCCAACCCCGAAAGGTGCAGAGAAAGTGTACTAAAAAGGCCATCCAGTGACCCCACGGTTGGAGGACAACCTGAAAAGGTGTTTTTAGTTCCACTAAAAACTAGGTGAGTACCGCGCAGCATATGGAAACCGACGTGGTACGAAATTTTAAACCCGTCCGAATATTGGCAAAAGGTCAATCCCAAACGGTGCGCAAGCGTATAACTATAAAGGTACGGAGACCTCCCATGAATTCGAGTGGAAGACGACAATACCCGCAGGTTCCCTCGTGTGGGTAGCGGTACAACACTGAGTTCCAAATTCCCCAATCAGATTCGGACAGCAAGGGGAGGGTAACGACGGAACATCACCTCTAGCGATGGAAACCCTCTGGGTTATAACCCCTGTGGGGTTGGAGTTGAAAGGGTCGATTATCATCGAAATTTGTAACACACCTTCTGCACCTGTCAGATAGCTACGTAGAAATCAAACATTGGTTGGTTTCCACGAATGAACAGAGGTGAGATCGGACTGTTTGTCCCCGGAATGTGTAAAAACCCTTCTACGTTACCGTAATTTTCAGATAGGAATGTGAACTTATAACCTTGTTAGGTTCCCCCCGAATAATGAGAGGTGATTCTGGCTTGTCTATCACCGAAATTTGTAACAAAACTTTTGGGTTTCTATAGCTGTCATTTCGGTATTAATTGCCTCCGTTCGAGGAAGGCGTAGGGAACCTCAACAGGTTAAAAGGAAACTGGCAACCCAGATGGACGGTATATCAGACTGGTTAGTGAATAGCCGCGTAACCAAATAAAATTATCGGGATAACCTAAAGAGGATTGATAGGAGGAACACGCTACGTACTACTGGAACCTAGCAGATCCTCAACAGGGTCATAGCGACTCAACAAAACAAAGCAACTTTATTTTTGCTGGAGGTTGAGCGTGGTGATTAACCCATGCCCAAGTGGAGCACCTCCTCGAAGGAAAGGGAACCTGATGATCAAACTACTAAAGGTTGTAATCACTGAGCATAAGCATCCCGACCGGAAATTTCACTCGTATACCCTCGGATGGGGCGGTCTCGGCAAGAGGAGGGTTGGCCGGCGTAAGGGTCGTGATAATTATACCGGAAACTTGAGGAAGGGGGATTGACCTGGGTGTCGGTACGGTTCCTCGATGAGGACGGAGCATCACCCCTGCGGGGTACTGTCGTAACAATACTGACTGTCTCGCTTAATCGTATCCTCCCGTCGAAGGTGCAGCTCCACTGGAGCGATGAGGGGCGCGAAAATCCCTTTGGGAATTGGAGGAAGAAGGCCTCCTATGCCTATGAAAAGAGGTGCCGTATCCTGGTAAGAGTCCGAACCACTCAGAAGTGGACCCGAGACGTCATAAGTGGCCGCTCGATGGTCTCGGGCTGACGGTTGCGTCATTTCGACCACGGCTCGACCAATGGAACCACTTCCCTCACAGATATTGGCCCCAAGGGCGATGAACCATTCGGCTCCTCCAACGACAATCGGGAGCAGGAAGGGTCTCTAGAAGCTCCGAAAGAGCTAGATCCACAATAGAAACACAGCTTAAGGTATAAATTTCCGTCTCAATTGACCTTATTAAGGTACTCAAACTCCTTTGGGGCGATTTCTAATGCATTCCATGCAACAATCTATCGGAAAGGCTCCTCAGCAACGGAGTTAGCAGCCTGAATTTTGCCGTTGTTGTCGGCTTCATCCCACCTTCACGGTGCTCTTTGAATACAGGAGTAGCTGGGCTAATGCTTAAACAGCACCTTGAATTGTGAACGTCGTCTCCGAAAGTGGGAGTAACTATTCGGATTGTTATGGAAAATTTCTGCTTTCACCTTTCCGTAGGAATCAATCGAACGGACCTACGTAACGTTAATAGTTGGTTAGACCCTTCGTTCTCCTGAGCCTGCTGGGACTTCTATGAGGAGATAACCGACTCTAGGCCAAGGAGTGATGAGCTGGAACAGGAGGAGTGACACCAGTGTCTGAAGGTTTATAGTACCTTGGACGGGTTATTGACTCCCTACGATAAGGGGAAGTCCGTGGAATAAATCCTTCCCGAATAACACCGGAGACTTGGATTTAGGCTCCTGGCTTGCCGTGGACTGGGAGGAGGGTAATGAGGAGGCTGGAAGACGGAATGACGCCGAACAAGGCGCCTGGTTGCGCTGATCTTCACTTGAAGTACCCAGAGAAGGGGAAGAAGCCTGTTCTCTACATTGTTGAGACGAGTGATCAGTGTGAGGTTGGTAACAATTTTGCCCTTGGCTGCCACAGATAACCTGGAGGTGTTAGCCACATCTGGCCAGTGAACGTTACGGGACCCTCTACTTGTAGGGTCGCTCTTAACATCCCGTAAGGATTTGATGACTTCCATCATCCCGTTCCTGCAAGCTGTGGAGATGATAAACACCTCCCGGAGGAGTAATGCACATTGGTGTACGGCTATGGCTGCATGAAGGAGATTTTCAATCTTCAAGCGTTGAAAGCGTTATCCTGAAGGACACTCAAGGTACTGGACTCATGCCCCATTTGTTAAGAATACTGCAGAACCGAAGGATCTGGAAACATAAAGTTATCATTCGTTGCGTCCATGGCGTCCCACCATGAGGAAACAGGAGGACACACCCCAGCAGGGATATCAACTGGCACATAGGTGTGCATCTTCGGCCTGCAGAGGCCACGGGCAAAAATGAAGCAATTTTCTAGAGCGATGAGGCGTCCATGCTCGCCAACCCAGCGACGTGTTTGATTTAAGTCCATATTCCAGGACCGCGACCACTCGCCAGACGGAAGAAATGCAAGGGAATACGACCTTAAACATGATAATAGCTCCGGGGAATTGGGTTCGAACGGGGTTTCGCAAATTATGGAATTAGCGGCTTCCAGGTAATCGGCCTCGCGCGAATCGAGGAGAAAGATGCGGTCACCCCTAAGGGTGAGGGTTATCTGGAAGCGACGTTGATATTGCGCCCCTTGAAACAGGCCCAGCGAAACTGCGTTTACCCTGGACCCTAGAGGCAGCTAGAAGGTTCTTCAAGTGGTGGAACTCCGACCGCTGGTCCTCTACAAGAAGAATTTCGTACCATCTTATATCAGTATTGGGGTACTGCACCAGAAATCACGCCCAACTGTACCATTGCCCTCCCTGGAGGACAGTATGGTATAAAAGTGTCCTTAGCCTTCCGGTAGGCGGTTGATGTGGTAGCCCGAGTCCTCCAGGTGGAGTCACGGGACGGTGAACACTGGGGTGAGTGGGATACCAGAAACTTCTCTCTCTGCGTTGGGAAAGGTCTCGAAGCTTTTGCGGCTCCTGAGATTCACAGGAGTTTAGTGAGGGGTATGGTGATTCAGGCAGGATAGAAGTAAAGCCGTTGTTTCGCTACTTTCTCTCTGGCGAGAAGGGGATTACCCAGGATGAACACAGCTCTCCCTTACAGAGCAAGGGGGCATATAGATGACTAAGAAGGGGTTCTTGGGCCAAGAGATTACTCGGCGAGGAGCACGGTCGGGCTGACCTTTTCCGTTTCCGCTCTCAGGGGAGGGGAACACGTGACGAAGGCCCTCTTACTGTTCTCTTCAACGGAGAGGAGAGCCGGTAACCGTTCGAGGTTACTCGAATGATCCGCCTTTGGAGGCAAATTTGTAGGGTCGAGATATCCCCGTTGGAACGTTAGCAACCTAAAGGTTTGGGGATATCTCTCTGGAGAGGTATCTGAGGGCGTCGTAGGGCCCCCAGATAGTCGGTAACCGAGCGAGTTGCGTAGAAACTCACTGCTAACGTGGTCTATTTTGTTAGTATAGTGGGGATAATGCTGAGCCGCGAGCTACTGGCTACCTCAGTTCAAAGGGAATCCTCCCGGGTTGAAATCTTTCTTTGAATAAAAACGTTGAGGGTCCTGGTTGATGTCTCCTTTACTCTGAGGCGCACTGCTAATCGGTGCCCTCTTCATTCAACGTCGTCACCTTCCGTTAGTACGTAATTATAGTACTAAAACAGGACTCCTAGTAGTGGCCATTTCCACGTCTGATTGTGAGATGTAACTCCTTAGCTCACTTAGGACATCACTCCAACCTAGTAGTTCCTCACTGTAAAGGAGGAAGTATAAGGGTGGCTTACTGTAGCGAACGCTTATGATATCTGGAAGCGTGGAACTCGGTAACTGTCCGCTCAGGTATCCTGCTTTAGTAGTGACAGTGTCACTCTAGTGTGACACTATGGAGGTGTACACTACTGGAACTGTCGGGCTCTATCAAACGGAGAATTTAAGTACATACATCGCTACAGTGCGATGTCGCCACGTGTGTTGGCTTGGAACCTATTCGGGAACTTACGGGAAAGTTCGAATTTAGTGGGGTTAAATTCTGGGATAATTTGAAATGGGGTCCAATCAGGTTTGGCCCCGAGAGGGTGTGATCTTGGAGCCAATCAGATATGGCCGCGAAAGGATTTGAATCCCGTAGTACTACAGGAACAGAAATTTTCAACCCCGATGAGGGTAGGAACACGTGTTTCCCTGGTGCCGAAGGCATCGAATTGGTAAACAATCGCTTTCCAGGCCTCCATGTCCATTCTACCAGGGAGAAAAGACCCCGGAGTTTCCATCTTCGCAGGTGCAGGAATCCCCACCCTCTCACCAGCAGTGAAGGTAGTAGAAGGTGTGTCACCTGTTGAGAACGTGAGGTTGCCAACCCTAGGGGTTGTGGAGTCAGAACTGGTAAGAGGAGGATCGCCCAGGTTCCACCCAGTAGAGGGGTTTTCGGCCTCAGTGACCCCCGTCATCCCCGTGAGGGGAGGGCTAGGTGCGGAAAGATTACCGCCTGGCCAAGCAGAACCCAGCGGGTTTACTTCGATAACAGAAAAATCTCCCGAAGAGGGAGGAATACCAGGGTTCTATGACACAGAGGCCGAAGGAGCAGGCGGCAAAAGGGTGTAAGAGGGTAGTACCTCTCCTTGGGAAAGGTTATTTTAGCTTCATTCACAGGTGGTAAAGAGTCGGGTTGCGCTTGGAGGTCAGGGTCGGGGACAGAGGAAGACGTGTTGTTGTAGTATTTTCAGAAATGTGCCTGAGAACCCCCCGGTTGCTGTTGTCCCTAGTAGCCGGCAGCGGTGGGGCGGGTAGAGCGAAGTATATCTACCGCTTCCAGGTCTGAGAATTCCTGAGTTAGTTGCTCTTCGCCCAGCCTTTCCTGCTAAGGAAAGGTAGAGTGCCGAGGTAGTGGACTGCTCCCTAGAGGGAGAGGTAGGGTGCTTGGGGGTTTCGGTGCACGGCCGCGGAAGTGGTCGTGCAAACTGGGAAAGGGGGGTAATGGACAGAAGGTAACGACGTGCAATGTGTGGTACCCCACGCGGATGGCGAGTTTAGGCGTTCCAGGTAGCTGAACGGGAGGTAGAGCGGTGCCAGAGCTAACCGAACCGACGCCTTTCCTGCGGAGGAAAGTTGGTCGGGGACGGTGGGGAGCGTACTGTTGCATGTTGAGTTGTAAGGTCAAATTCGGAAGTCTCGGTGGCATATTTAGTGGGTAGGATTGCTAGTTAGATAGGCCTTATATACTAGAGTTGTACCTCAGTACTTACAGCAAACTGACTAACTGAATCTGGCCACCGTACTGCCAGGTGGCCGGCACTCAGCTGTAAATATAGGCTTACCGTACGCTCAGGCCACCTCCTTCTGCTCCCATGCTGAGGGTGGCAGGTGGATACTTTAGGGGGTGTTGGCCGGTGGAGGGTCGACGGCGGTACTGAAATGGGCGGCTGCCAGCAATGGCAGCAGCCCATTGCCGGCGGTGGCAGCGGTGCTGCTCCAGGGGTCAGAACCCATGAGTACCGCCCCGGGGCAGAGGAATGCAACTGTGCGTACGGGTAGAAGTCCCCGTAGTCATAGGAATCGACGTGTGCCTCCTGGGCACAAGTGGAAACGCGTCTATCTGAAGCCCGGTGGTCCTCACCGAGCCGGAGTGGGCGTAAAGCTGTGGGCACACGTGCCCTCTCGCGGGTGCACGTGTGGGGTCGGGTTGGGCTGTTCGGCATCTGGGCCACTACAGTGCCCTTCAGAGGCACCGCCGATACATGCCGACCGACCCCGCGTGGCTACGTGTGCCCTTTGAGAACAAGTGGACACGGGGACATCTGAAGCTCGGTGGTCCTCACCAAGCCGGATTAGATCCATACTTATGGGACACACGTGTGCCCTCACAGGTACACGTGTGTCTTCACAAATTAAATAAATTTATGACATGCTGCAACCACAGAATTACCCAGAATTACGTGTGCGCAGGCGCATGTAAATCTGGCAATCCCGTGATTAAACTTGGGCCGTGGCCCGTCCAGTAGCTGAGAGGGATGAGGAGCCAGTAGTACCATGCCAGCATGGCCTGGTACTACAGTTCTCCGGCCCAGGGAGAGCCGAAGGTAGGAGCAGTCGTCCTTCGAGGATGTAAGGAATGGAATTGGAAACTTTCCTTGGGGTGGAGGAGGAGGTTGCCAGACTTGCAGCGCTGCGATTCTGGGTGCGGGATGAAAGATTGTCCTGAAGGAGAGACAATGTGAATTTTAACAAGCTTGAGGTACAATTCTGACTAACCCTAAAAGGATTTTCTCGCGAATTTTTTAAATCCGTCAGCTTTCGAGGTTTCCGCTCCCCTGAGAACGGTAACGATTACCTGTCAAGGTATTATTGGAATCGCGCGCAGAACGCTCACGACTAAGCAGGTCGCCCTTTAGTGCTACGCAAATGCGAGGGTAAGGATGACGACCCCTCACCGAAGGTCCAGAGATGGTGGCTTAACACAAAGAAATGGGTAGACACATGAGCCGGTAATGGTGAATCACCGGACTGAACTCCCCCCCCCCGAAAGGGGTGGGCCCAATCAATGCGAACCCCGAAGGGGCGTAATGATTGCATCCACCGAGCGCCGAAAAGGCACCATCTCGCGCAGGAAGGGAGAGTTTTACGGAGCAATATGACATTGGAAGGGGCGGGAAGAAATATAATATTTTTTGCAACATCTTTTAGATCGGAAAAGTTTGGAAAAGTTGAATTTAATCAGGGAGCACTCGGCAGAGCTCGGGCTGACAACACTCCCCCTGGAAGGGGAGCTGTACAAAACAGGTTACATAGTACTGCAGTGTCCTGATACTGCTTTACAGGTGTGATATTACTGTACCCGTCATCTTTTATAGGGATCTATACCTCCCAGAGCACTTCACTCATCGCAAAGGCACGTATCCCAAAATTGGATTCGACATCTTTCCACCCTATCGGGAACACTAATTTTCGGAGAACGACGCATGTGGCTATAAATTAAATGCATAAGTATCTAGATCACTTATTTTGGCCTGGGTTCCAGCTTTGGAGGGAGCAGATCTCGGCCTGATATTGCTTTCTGAAACGAATGTAACATAAGCATTCGTCACTGGTGAATACATCGATGTTAACGGAGCCCCCCGAAATGGGAAGGGAGCGAAATCGAACACGTGCCACATCCGTCTTGGCTCAACAATATCTCTTCCGACAATGGAGAAAGATTCCATCGAACAGATCCAGTCTGACGGCAGTCTGCAGCGCTCGCATTCGTTTCCCGGCACGTCTGCCCGCGGGGCCCATCTCAAAGTCCTTCTACTTAACTGGGGGCCTGGTATTTGTGCGTGCGGGGAATGCTATGCAGAGGGCATAATCACAACTTGGAGTTGATTCGACTTGCGTAATTAGCCTCACCATACAAACTTTATTGGTGCGATGGGATATACGTGTATTTCCGCTAGCCTATTTTCTTTGCCATGCAAGTTTTGTGCGTTTGCCTAATCTCTCTCCTCTCAACTTGGCTCGTAAACTGTATCACACGGGCGGCAGAGACTGGATTTATTCATCACCAGAAACTGACCTGCTCCGACACGATCAGAGCACGAGGGGAACAATATTGAACCCTTGGTATGCATGATCTCAGCAGTGTTCTACTTCAGTGAGAGTGTTATAGTTTTGTGCAGTGCACTATCTGTTGTAATTGCCTCTTTAAGCTCACACCTGATACTTTGACAGTTATCAGCCCACAGCCTCTAAACATTTTACC
Organism: Bonnemaisonia californica; assembly: GCA_032355485.1. Taxonomy (NCBI): domain Eukaryota; phylum Rhodophyta; class Florideophyceae; order Bonnemaisoniales; family Bonnemaisoniaceae; genus Bonnemaisonia; species Bonnemaisonia californica. The sequence goes on from JAUBNZ010000886.1 coordinate 11,976, forward strand.
CAATCGATAGTTTCCAAAAATCGTGCAAAATTACTGAAAGGTAGATATTGCTGACTATGAGTTTGCAGGCTCCCCAATATGATGCACGTTTTAGCATGAGGGGCACGGGAAAAAGCTAAATCAAGCGTCATAATAGAGCAATAGGTCAAAGCGCACGACGATGGGTTTTGATAAAATAATAAAATAATGCTGGCAGAAAGTAAATTGCATTTTACACCTTGAAAAGAATCTGTGTCAACTACAATTCCGTAATCCTCGGATACATCGGGTTGTGTTGATCGAATATTTGGCTTGGGTGTTTGACGTAGTCCTTGGGTTCTACTTTCGTTGCCTTTTTCAGTGCTGGACACTCGCACTTCTATTTGGCTATTTGTTCTATCCACTAAACTATACCTCTCTCAGTTCTCCTTGTGTTGTAATCATTTGGACTGCAACAGTCCATATTGTAGTACACGTGTTGCGGTACTCCCCCACAATAATCACCCACATAAATGCAACCAGTAGGTTAGGTATTTCGTGTCAATACCGTGAAGAATAAAACGAAATCGCCCATACTACTAAAACCGGTGTCTGTTCGTGTGTAAGTCTTTGTCTCCCACTCTGCACTCCCATTGGCCAAGAGCCGGACCAAATCCACATCGCCCTTCCCACCCGCCGCCACGTGTCCTTTGGTCGGGCCGGGGGCGGGCCGGGCAGTGGTCCGAGAGGCCCACTGGGGGCAGGAGCCGGGCCACGGGTCCTTGAGGGGGCAGGAGCCAGGCCACTTGTCCTTGAGGCGGACCGGAATTGCGCCACGTGCCCTTTCAGGGGAAGTGGGCACGGGTGGGCACGAGGGAACGGTTTGACATGCTGGCACGGGTTGACTTGCAGGCAGGGGTGGCTGTGATGGCACGGGTGGCTCGGTTGGCACAGATGCGATAGCAGGGGCACGGATGGCTAGGAGGACACTTGTGTGGTCAAGATAGGGCACGGGTTGCTACGGGGGTACGGTTGGGGACGCTGCCACGCGCGTGCACAAGCATGGGTGGCTATGGTTGTACGGATGGGCACTAGCGTGATCTTTTTCGTCACTCCCATCGCATATGTGCAATATTCTGCTGCAAACGTACCGTACCATAGACTTTTATGTCCATAGTTGATCCCTTTGCGGCCGCCATCACGGAGCTTGAAGCGGCACAAGGACGGTAGCCGTACAGTGCAGTCCTGTAATTGATCATCTGATGCGAATCACAACTGTCCAAATACCAATTGTTTCCGAACTGATTAGCCCCCGTGACAAACGCAATGTGAGCCTCCCCTCTGTCTTGCTTCTTTGGGGGCCCTTTTTCAATCCACTTTTCCAACCTGTCCTTGGTCTCCTGCGTCGGAGATAGGCTGGCTTTAAAGTTCCTGGACTTCGGGTTAAAGAAACAACCCATTGCCATGCGTCCTGGCTTGTTACATATGTAGCACTTCATCGTAGAATGCTGTTGCCTTCCATTGTCCCGATTATTTCTCACTATAAAAGAAGAACCATTCTTCCCTTCATTTACAGTAGACTGTGTAGTATTTACAGAAAAGCGCTGGAGCACCTTCCGGTAACTATTGTCCCTAGTAGCCGGTAGCAGTGGGGGGGAGCGAAGTATGTCTATCGCTTCCAGGTCTGAGACGTCCTGAGGTAGCTGCTCTCCGCCCTGCCTTTCCTGTAAAGGAAAGGTAGGGTGTCGAGGTGGTGGACTGCCAGATATCGCCCAACGCCCTGCCTTTCCCCTAGGGGGAAAGGTAGGGTGCTTGGGGGTTTCGGTGCACGGCCACGGGAGTGGTCGTGCAAAAAAGGGAAAAGAGAGGGGGGATAGAAGCTAACGACGTGCCACGTGTGGCACGCCGCGCGTATGGCGGGTTTGGGCGGTCAAGGGCAGCTGAA
>JAUBNZ010000887.1:0-13863 GCA_032355485.1 Bonnemaisonia californica
ATTTCTGGCAGTCCACCACCTCGACACCCTACCTTTCCTTTGCAGGAAATGCAGGGCGAAGAGCAGCTACCTCAGGACTTCTCAGACCTGGAAGCGATAGATATAATTCGCTCTCCCAGCCTCACCGCTACCGGCTACTAGGGACAATAGTAACCGGAGGATGCTCAGGCGCTTTTATGTAGATACTACAGCTTCCACTTTATACTACGTACGTACAGAACTTCACATCGAATGGTACTGCTCGCTTGCACTTGCTCCGCGCGAGCGCCGTGCACGTACCCAAGGCCAGTGCTGTCACGGACCACGATAACACTGCCTTTTAGCCCGACTTACGGATAACATTCACCGGTTACATTAACGTTAACAAGATTTTGTTAATGCTATAAAGTGCGTGCCGGGAATGGCGTTATAGTGTAAGAGCTGCATCCTTTCATCTTCTACGAACAAAAATCTTCTAGCGCAAAGGTCATGTCTCTGATCGCCACCGCCTGGTCAGATCTGACGCGGGTGGAGAACGGGCGTCTTTTGGCGGTGGTACGGCCCGAGTCGAGTGAGGATCGGCTGAGTCCTGTCTCCCAGCTCCCTTGCGAATCCGAGTTGGACGCCGTCTCCCGCAGGGGAACAGTGTCCGAACTGTACGCGTGGGCGCCACGCGCACCTCGCTGATTAGATTTTAATATATTTACTGGGCCTACCCGTGAAAAGACCTCGCAGATCGCGTGCTCCCCTGGACACCGCCGCGAGCGCCGTAACTCTCACCTCAGTTCAGAAAATCTCGTGGTCCCATACTCGCCCACCGGATAGGAGAGACCCTCTCAGAACGCAACCAGCCACCAACGAATTCCGAGTGCGATGAAATTCCACCCTCTCCCTGCTGGGTCCACCACAAACGGCTTCCGAACGCTCCCGTGCCAATGCCGTGGAATCTCGGGAACGAAGACTCGCCTGAAACGCGGAACCAGGGAGACGAACCACCCCACCACTTGGAGTTCACATACCACATCGCGCCACAGGAGCCTTGCGACGCTCCAAGATCTCGCGGACAGCCGCGCGGCTATCTAGCGAGGCGACGTTGCAGAGCATGCAAGCATCGGAAGTCTGCATTTCAAACCAGCAGGAAGCACTTTATTTCCTCACAACTCGCATCCTCTCACTCGAGTAAGCAACTTGTGCACCAATCGAGATCGTCCGCACACGCGATCAGGAGGCAGTGGACCTGCCCAACCTGGCTCCGTTGCTGAATCCAACCCCTGAAAGCGCAATTAACCCGCGGGAACCACCAGTATCTTCCTATGCACCATCCCAGTCAGCCTCCGAGCAGCGTGATCATAGGACAGTGCAATCCTCTCTGGAGAACACGGACGCGCGCGCAACTACTGATCGCCACCTGACAGGAAGATCATACCAGACGCCATCTACTACTGACGCCCCCAAATCTACAGAAAAGGAGATGGAAACATCTCTATCCTCTCCGATGGAAGCGCCAGAGATCACAATAACAGGGCTCGTGGATGACGCTCTCAGTACCGGGCAGAGCTACAGAGCCAAGGGATCTGAGACTTGCCGAGGACAATTCCCAGACAAGGTTGAGGCCGCATCCGGCCTCGAAGCATCCTCAACTCCACAACCTAACAATATGATCCCATCCCCAACCCCCTCGGCCAGCTCTCATCCCCCGAGATGCGAAAGAAGACGAAGTACCACCTCGGCTTCATCCGGTAGTCAAATTCCCGGTCTCTTTGACCATGCCACATGAATCCTCTCGGGGGACTCGCGCATTACCATTCCCGTAATGTCTCACAGCTACAGTGACGTCCTGACCCACGACCTTTCCATTCCTTGGGATGCGAAACTCGATACCCGATCAACGACTACGAAGAGCAGCAATCCCTGGAGGGAAGTTTCGTATCAGGAGCATTCCCATGTTCTCATAGGGCCCCCTCCCGGGGCTTCTGAAGCACCTCCAGCAAGAGACTCCCTAATCTCTAGCGGAGTCCTTCACAGCCACACCCTCCTACCTTCAGCCTCCGGGAAAAAGTCCAGTCTCTGCAGGAATCTATAGAACCTGCGCGCTTGGATCTGATACTCAAGACCTTCGAAAGATCCGCCCCGACCGATCTTCGAATGAGTGCAAAAACGCCGCTTGCGCTTTAGTTTGAAGATCTCCCCTGGACCAATCTTGAAAAATCGAAGGAGCCTCCGCCTCGGGTTGCCCGGCCGAGCCATCTACTCACTCTCCTTTGTGTCATCGGATATACGAGATCATCTCTGCCGCAGACAAAACGGATGTTGTTGTCACCACCCTTACCCTGCTTGGGTACACCCATCCGCAATGGTACAAAGCCGCTCCCCTAACTCCACAGCAGTCCTATGCGAGCCAACCGCAGTCGATCCGTTCTCCACCAACTCCGCCTCGTGGAGTCTCGATGAACAAACGCATACACTTCGTTCAGATCTGCTCCTGCAAGGGGGTGGTACCGCAGGCAGATCGAAAAAACCATCGAACGCATAGAGGAGCTCAGGCCACGAGGACTGCAACTATCGCCCCGTCACGCTGCCAGTCGAATTCAAGACACAGAGGAGCGAATCCCTCGGCCGGCCGCCACGACTGGCAGGGCCTACTATCCCACCCTAAAGGAAAATGAGCAATACCACGGTGGATCTGAGTGCATCCTTCCTGCCCACCCCATACAGCCTGGAGTAATATCGCACTCAATGCCAAGAACCGCCATTGCCGCCCGCGTCACCCGCGCACGCACTCACGGCGTAGGCCTGGGGAACGCGCCCTCGGGATCAATTGCACATTTCAGCCTCTTCTGTAACATAAACTGCCCCTCCTCCCTTTGGAACGCTGTCCGTATACAAGGCGTAGCAGCCTACGTCTAACACCTTGATCACATCACTAGACCAGACGTATCGAGTTTCGATCTCTGCATCAAGATTATGAGGAGGGGAGATGGCGCCCCTTGCTCCAAGCCCTCTCATTCCGACATTCCCGGGTCAGCATGATGCAGCGCAACCGGCAACCTGGCCACTACCCCACCGCTACACGCCTGATCTCCCGCAAACGCCCCGCCACTACACGATACACCCTTCACAGCAATCGCTATCTGGAACGTACGAGGAGCGAAAGACTCCCTACTTCACATTCACAACTGTGTCATTCAACAACGGCCAGCAAAATATGCCCTGCAAGAAAACCTTAGGAACCCAAACTACAATGAACTGGTATTCCCAGGCTATAGATAATTCGGCACATCCTGTAGGGGAGTCCCACGCCGTCAGAAGTCGGAAGCCGCGCTCCTGATCCGAAACGACATCGCAGCCGTCTTCACTGTCACGCACATTGTCCCTGGGGAGCACATCTGTGTCGTTGTGACCTCCTCCTCTGCAACCAGAGCGGCAATACGCTCTCTATACAGATATCCGAATGGCCGCCGAGGTGCCTTCTGGAATGCTGTCGAGTCTACCATCTAGCGCATGAAAAGGGACACCAATATCAGGGTAGTTCTCATTGGTGATCTAAACGCAACAGCGGTATCCGTTTGGAACGAGCTCGGCCGCATGATCCGCCCCACTGCACTCGATCGCCTCGCACAGCATTGCAGGGATGAGGTTTGGGAACTACTCAAAGGTGCGCAGCCCGACAACTCGCGTCTCCGAACGCGATGGGAGAGGGACCTCCTCTATCGACCAAATATTGGCCACACACGACACACTCCCACTTGGATTCGCTTCGGTGACGCCCCAATCCCCGCAAATGTCTCCGAACACTTTCCAGTCTTGGCGCGTATTAATGCCCTCCAACCAGCACCTTTGACATCCCCTGTGTTCTGACGGACGACAACTAAGGAGAGAACGGGTGGATCACTCCAAGGCGAAGCGCACTTCGATCTGTATGGAAAGACCCCAAGACCTCGGAGAGAATCCTCCAAAGCAACCGCTTTGGAACACTCACCACCGCCCTATCGTGGGACGAGTGGTCTGAAGCGCCCTATGAAATTGTCGCACCACCACCACACTCACTTAACAAAGAAAGTCAGCATCGTCAGCGCACTCCAATCTATTGGGACAACCCCGCGACTGAAGTTGCCCGACGCAAACGCCGCCGATCCTTTCAGGCGCTTCGCCGAGCCGCTTCCCGGTATGATCGGGGAATTTCATCTACCTCCCCCTCTCCTCGCCAAGCCACCCTTCTTCAAATTTTTTCTGTAAGGTACTGCGCCGCAGCGGAAGACTGCTCCCACCTAACGGCCGCTGCTCGGAAAGATGGCTAGCGAGAATTCATGGGAACAATGCAGGATGAATGCACTACCGCACAGGGAAGCTTCGGGCGAAAGAAAAGGCAGGCTGGCTTCTACCGAAAGGATGCACCTGGTACCACTCCCGGAACCAGCCTCGATACTGACCACATACTGGGCACCTCGCAGAAGGCGTTGCCGCTAAGCGTCTAAGAAGGGAGCACTTCGCTCGACTCGCTTCCCCCGTCAATCACCCACACAAAACCACATGGCTGTCCCTTAGAGTATGCGCCGTGGCTACTGGTCTTTCCCATCAGTCATGAATCACTGTAGAACATGGTACCCCCGGATCCTCATCCCTCCAAGCTACTATACGGGTCACAGCCCGAGTGTAATACCGCATTGCCAGATATACGTGTGCCCGCCAGCGCACACGTAAAATCTGTGTAATTCTGGGGATGCGAGATATTATTTATTTAGGTCGCCAACATTGGCGGCCCCCCCGAGGGGCAGTGAAGTGCCCCTGACGCAGAGCTGTCGGACCTGACCCCACACTTCAACCAGGGAGAGGGAATTTGTGCTTACAGCTTTAGACCCACTCCGGCCCGGTGAGGACCAGTGGGCTCCGGATCACCGCTTGTCCACGTGTGCCCAGGGGGCACACGTGGATGCGCATGACCAGTGGGCGGACCCCTACCTGTACCCACAGGGGCATTCCTCTTCCCCGGTGCAGTATTGATTGGGTATGACCGCCTGTAGCAGCACCCGTGTCACACCTGCCAATTGGCAGCTGACATCGCTGGCAGCCGCCCATTACAGTACCGCTGCCGACCCTCCACGGGCCGACCACCCCAAAAATCATCCATCTGCCACCCTCCGCAAGGGACCAGATGGGGGTGGCCTGAGCACCACTGTAAGTCTGTGTTTAAAGCTTAGTGCTGGCCACCTGGCGGTACGTTGGGCAGATTTAGTTAGTCATTTTTACTCTAAGTAGTGGGGTACAATTCTAGTATTTAAATTCTAAGCTAACTAGCTATCCTACCCACTAAAGAGAAAACGGAGACCTCCGGATTTGGCCTTACAACTGAACCACGAACAGAACGCTCCGCGCCATCCCCGACCACATTTCCTCAGTAGGAAAGGCGTCGGTTCGGATAGCTCCGGCGTCGCTCTACGTCCATTTCATCTTCCCTTGACAGTCCAAAGTTGCCATCCGCGCGACGTGCCAGGCGTGGCACGACGTTAGCTTCTGTCCGTCACCCCCCTTTTCACCCTTGCTCGACCATTTCCGTGGCCGTGCACCGAATCCCCCAAAACACACTACCTTTCAGGACTTCTCAGACCTGGAAGCGATATATATACCTCGCTCTACCCGCCTCACCGCTGTCGGCTCCTAGGGATAATAATAAGCGGAGCGTGCTTAGGCACTTTTCTGTACATACTATAACTCCAACTGGGCTACCTCACAGGAGGAGATACGCTTCACTAGCGTGACCCAATCAACCACAAAGTTTTCGAGAACCCTTCAGCATGCTCAAGGTCTTCGTTCTCTAGTCTCCGGAGCCTTCCAGGTTTGTTTCTTTTTGCTCCAAGGAGGAGTTGCTCTCCCACCTCTTAATATGGGTACTACCGAGAGGTAACTAGAACCTCTGGACTTCTCCCTCAGCCCTCTGCACGCATCGTAATACCGTTTTGCTCTCCCGACCTAGCATATTCTCTTGCGAGAATTTGTCTCTAACAAGATGCAGACCAGGAAAAAGGTAGCAGATGCCTCTAACGAGGAGTCAAGGCATCTAAATATCCAACTGGACATCCGGGACCTTCTACATGTTTGGAGTTGATAAATTTCTAGCAGATCTCCTCGCATCTCTCTCCCGGGATTGGTGACTGCATGAATTCATTCGAAATCGAGAATGAACCCACCTCTTTGATAGATGCAAAAGAATACCTCCTTAAATTCCGCATGGAATCTGAAGGCTCGCTGATCGCTAATCACACAACAATCCTTGAGGATTTAGTGAACGACACCCATGAAGTCTTTCAATAGGAGACTTGGGATGAGCTTAGCGGTGGAATCCAGACGATGATAATGGACCTCGCTACGTCTTTAGAAGATCTCATCTCAGAACTCTCCGCTTTCACGAAGAGTCTCGGTACGCTAGCCGATAAACATCAGTCCCCATCAGTTGCTCCAGATTTAGTGCAGGTCTAAAGGCCCGTTCGCCAACTGCCCCAGAACGTACAAACCTTAGCTGGGATCATTACTGTAACTCACAAAAGTCCCCCAGAAGGGGACTGCGAGCCTTCCTAACTGGAAAAACCGTGACACAAGTCCCTGACCAGGGACGTTCGAATTTAGAGGTTGAAGCATTGGGTGTAGAAGTACTCGGATTGGTTCCTTTCAAGACGTGAGGACCAGCCTTCGAAAAGGTATTGTCGTACCGATCCTACCGGCTCGAGGATGAGCGGACATCTCTTGAGTAGGCGGAGTTAATTGGGATAGGAAAGACATCCGCAAGGATTTGTGCCTAGAATCCCCATTTCGAGGACTTCGATGAACGGGACCCAATTGACATCATCTGTTTTCTCTTTGAATTCCAGGATGCAGGCAACTCCATGGGAGTAAGCGAAGCCGCAGCTTTTGAGCTGCTGCCATCGTTCCTCAGGGCTGACGCGAAAGCCTACACTGGTGCAATCCAACAAAAGGGTAAATTAATCGGTGGAATAAGGAAGGACCTTGATTAGCCACATGGCGTGTATGCACGGCTCTGCAGGTATGATACTGACGATGCGTTTTCAAACGCTTATGAAGAGGTAATTCGTATTACCTAACATAAGTTTTAGGAAGAGACAGAGTACGCAAACCTTTCGCAAGCTTCCGGTCTCCGGTACGCGAACGTATCATCGGAAAGAGAGTTGGTGAATTATTTCATCAAAGGGTTCCAACCAGGAATCAGGTCGACAGTGAGTGTTAACCTGACGCGCTCTGACGAGCAGGGCCTTCTAGCCGTTAGTCGTATCGCGCAGGCCCATGGCGAAACGTTCCGAGCCACCACTAGTGCACTGAAGCAAAGCTCTCTCTAAAGAGAGAAAGTGCTAGGAATCGGAAAGCGTTTCTACTCCCCTCAAAGGGGAGAGAACAAGGACGTTGGTCCGGAACCTCTTCCGAGGCAACCCTGAGCGACCCTCTTTACGATCCGACAAACCGAATGCTCTTCATACAGGATACCTCGAAATAGGCTTACGCCCCGGCACCTAAGCTGCCTAGTTCACCTTCATCAATGACAGATACGATCGACATGACCTCTCCCTAACCTGTACCGGCGTTATCTCCTCAAGAGGAGGAGTTGGCCAAGAAAATGTTGCCATTGAGTCCAGTCCCATGGACCCGTTTAGCTTGCCGAAAGGCCGGAAACGTTTTATACAGCTGCCCACACCTAACACCAACAGTGACTCTGTTCTCTGCATACATGAATTATGTATACCAACAGCAACTTGAACAGGTGTTACTACGACAGAAAATGCCCAGAGAAGATCCCAACCCAAGACGAGGATGTCCGTCATCCCGAAGAGGGACGGCTTCCACGGTCTCGAGGAGGCCCGAGTAGACAAGCTCCCCTAGAAGGACCGTGGGGTTCGTAAGGAGGGAGGTGGAGTTGGCCGAAGGCATGGAACAGGGTCCACATAAACCTACCAAAACTTTATCGCAATCCTTAAGGGTTGAATGAAGTAACACCTCCTCGTCATCATCCTCGTCGAAAAACTAGTATAGGGGAAGCAACCGGTGCCGACCTCCCCCGACAAAGGGGCAGAATTCATTACTCTTGTTAAGGAGAGCACCAAGATTTGCTCCGATAGGTATGGAAAGGAACTATCCAAGGTGGTATTCATGGACTGTAGCCACCTTTAAGAAGAACAAGAAGAATCCTTTGAAAACAGGAGAAACAAAGAGAGGCCGATAGTGTGTATCCTGGAGGCCACAGTCCTAGGATCTTTAGGACTCTCGTCCGAAATTCTGAAGCGAACAAGGATATTAATAGACACCAGCTGCGGTCTTGCATTCATACTCTCTCAAGAGCTTCCGCCTCGGTTGCGACAGCATCAGGTTCCTATATCAGGAGATCCAGGATTGGCAGACGCCAATAACAACCCGCTCCTAATTACAGAGATGGTCAGACTTAGAGTTAGGTTTACTAATAAAACGAAGAACGTTTGTTTCTATGTTGCAACCAACTTAGCCGTGCCGGCCATCTTAGGAACGGGGTACCTTCACATGTATGTCCGCTGAATCAATCCAATGACTCAGGTGATTGAGATAAGGGACGACAACCTGGCGGTTATTCTCCTCTCCAAAGCAACCCCTTCTCCCAAGGGAGAAGCCAACGTCGATAACGAAAGACTGCAAGACATGAAGAAACCCCCTCTATTTGAGGTGGACACAACAACCCATAAGTTTAGATTAACATCTGGGGTTACAGTTCCCGCGATGGTCCAGATAGGGATCAAAGTACGCAGCAGCTGTGGAACGTACTGCTACCTGGAAACAAAGGATTCTTTTTATGATGGTCACCAGTTGAGGTTGACGAATTGAGTGATTATGCCTGAAAAGCCCTTCTCTATCATGCTCGCCAATTTTGGAGAAAAAGATAGACATATCCCGAAAGGCTGTGACCGTGGTCACTTACGCGCAAAGGAATCCTCTGGACTTTCTTACCCAGCAAGTTGGAATTGAATCGGTAACCCTAAAGGGACCATCTATTTACCCGAGTGAAGTTCAGAGCAGTTTCCAGTATAGTACTCAGCAGTCTCTGGAGGGCACGTGCTGCTACAAGCTTCCCTATTTTTCCTGTAGACGGTCGGGGTAGAAGAGCGACTCCTCCAGATGGAGTCTTTTCTAGCTTGTGAGACGGAGGAACACTCGGTGTTCGGGAGACCAGAGATCCCACGCCCTGCGTTGGGCAAGACCTCGCAACTTGTGCGGTGAGCTGAGTGGCAACAGCAAGTGATCGTCTAACTGGCGAATCAATCCAGTAGACCTAGAGAGGTCAAATGTCCCCGAACTCCTCCAACGGTGAAGAAGGTAAACCCTAGTAGGATTGCAGGACTCTCACGCAGAGAGAGAGCCCCTAGTGATGGGTTTTTGGTGATAAGGGGTAGTCATAAGATGTAGAGCTTCGTGGCTAACCTAAACCGGAGCGTCCCTAGATGGGAAGTGGACGCGACGGAGGCGCTGGCACTATCTCTCCAGTAAGGAGCAGACGGAGACCTATGGTGGTCTAGAGAATGTACCGTCTGACCCGACAGGTTCGGAGGGCTTGGAGGGATCTCCCTCAACTCAGGAACATTCAACAAGGTTGGAGACCACCTCATTTTAGAGGGCAGGAGCGCCAGAGGAGCAACGTAGAGCCTACATGCTGACACCATCTTTTCCATCCCTAGAGTGGGGGGACGCGGAGCGATGCGCGAGCAGCTTCCTCCACTGGGGGTTTTGCTAAAAGATAGCAGCGCTCTTAGAAAAAGACAAGTTGAGGGTACTCGTCGGTACCTCTCAAGGATCGCTCTGCTTTTCAGAGCTCCCTTACTTATTTAGACGTAATCCTAGCTGATCTACGTAGATATATCCGAAATTTAGGATACTTCTAACGTGCACCGTATGGCCACATATCCGTCGCGGGCCGGACACTGCCACCTTTAAGGACAGGTGTCACTTGCTTTATCATCTTCCAGTTGAAGGGGCGGAGTAGCCTGGGGTTACTCCGGTCCTTACACCTAGGAGGTGGGATTCCAATGGCGCTTACACCTATAAAAGTGTTTTCACTTAGTGTAGTGTGACATGAATTGGACGTGAATTGGGTCGGTGGGGCCTTGCTGTACTGCGAGGTACCCCACGTGTCTGGTTAGACGACCATTCAGTAGATCTAACTGATGATGGAAATGCAAACCACTGAGGTTTGAATTTTGATTAAAAGAACCACTAAGGTTTCGAATTTACCTAACGGTAATTATGAGCGCACAGCCAATGAGGCTCGGCCACTGCAGGTTTCATTTAGCATTCGCACCACATCCAGGCATCGACGGAACCAACGGTCTTATCATTACGTAACATTGATAAGGGTACGAAGGAACAAGACCTCAACAGGTCAGGGGCAGCCGGGACGTGCGTTCTTGAAGAGGGGGACCGAATGGAGAACCCAATGTTTCGGTCAAGGAACAATCCCAGGAGAATTGCGTGTACAACCTAAAAATAAGACATCTCGATTTAAAGATGAGGTCCCAAGTTATATCAACCTTGGCAAGGCACGTCGAAATGTCGGACGGATCCATAGGAGACGTAAAATTGACGGCACCTCGTATCCATACAGACCCCTTGCCGGGCCCGTCAAGAGTACTTCCCTACAGGATGGGACCATTTGCCGTTACGCAACCGCAAAAGAGATCAATTTGATGCTCCATAAAGGAGTGATGGAACCTTCCATGAGTGAGTGGGCTAGTACAATATTCCTCGTTACTAAGAAGGAAGTACTACTCCTACTTTGTGTCGATTACCAAATTTCAATCAGCACACTCTCCCTGACGCCTACCCTCTACCGAGGATGGATCAGTGCATAGATTCACTGGGTGATGCCAAGATCTTTGAAACCTTAGAATGCAATTCAGGTTACTGGCAGATTCCGGTTGCGGAATGGGGCAAGGATAAGACTACATTCTCTTCCTATATGAGAACACATCGTCTTACGAGGCTCCCGTCCAGGTTAAAGAATTCCCCATCAACATTTCAAAGGGCGTTAGACATGATCCTATCAGGGGTTCTACCACCCTCTTGTAGAGCGGCTACCGAGAGGTAACTAGGACCTGTAGACGCAACCTCAGTACTCCGGAGGTTGCCTTATACTACGAACAAGCGAAAGGGGATTCTTATCAGAAGAATCCTCGGCTTGCCACTCCCAACACCGACCCAGCCCAAACGCAACCTTCCCCCACTGCCCTGAACAGGGGGTTGCTACCTAGAAGGGAAAGGTTAATCCTACGTTTCCCTCCTCCTGACCTCGAAAAGAGGAGAAAAGGGGGAGGGGCCAGCAGAGAAAACCTAGAACGCTTCCACCCCTGCTGGGACGGACACGGGGCCACAAAGCCCACCCTAACGGGTAATGCGCAAATAAATTACGTTTCTTTATGAACGGTACGTTCCGTCACGGGAGGCGGGTAACGATACACTACTCAAATATTTTGGAGAGGAGAACAAGTGGAATGGCCAACGTGGCCGTTGCACCTCACCAACTGTACCTTTCGGTAAAGCCTTTCTATTCCACAACTTGTTAAAGTTGAGACAACCACTGACTACTGATGCGGAAAGGGACACCACTACTGGTGGCCCAACTAACTAACAACGGGCCAAGCAAGGAAACAGATGAAGACAACCGAACAATATTTTATATCGTGGACGTCAATCCATTAGACCCCTCATCTGGGGCGTCCACCACAAATCCCTAACAAGAAGGAACCCAGCCCATCAGATCCCTTATCAGGGGCGTCTACCACAAACCACCAATAGTGAGAACCCCTAACCGGGGGATTCTATAACTAAAACTCTCATTTACAGACCCCCCATTCCGGGAATTCTTCTACAAGTAGGTAGAAAAGAGACCGTAAGGTCAGATGTCCATCGCCAAAGTGGTATTACTTGTCGTAAGGGTCCCCTGAGGATCCCTTTCCTATAATACTAATTAGAATCGCGTTGCGAGGCGGATGCCCCAGATCGGGGAAGATACTCCCCCGCCATATCGGCGTCCGGGTACCGATTGGGAGACTTCTTCACCTGCGTAGGCCCGTGAGGGGAACAATTGGTGTGGCGGTACCGATCAAACAAAGGAGCTTTACCCTGATAAGAATCCACCACGGAAAGGCGAGGATCCACCTCAGGCGCTCTGGTTGAGTGACTTTCCCGTGAGGAGGTTCATTCATCGAGGAGTCCTTGAGCTCTTGGGAGCCCATAGTAGCAACGATCCATTCGTCAGGACGCCGTCCCATAGCGTTCCACCAAGTCGGTAGAGTTACCGCCTCAACACGCGTCTCCCTAATGGGTGGGTTAGGAAATGTGGACGGGAACGGTCCAACATGCCTCTCCGTTTGTAAGGAGCGTTTCTACTCTTCAATCTTCTGTTGGGCCCCTGCTAATAGGTTTTCCGCCTCACGACGTTGGGATCACTCATTAGCGATAGTTTTGTCCATGTTAAGGGTTCTTTTATAGCCGAAGTTAACCCAAGACTTAACAGTCTCCTCCGATATAAGAGGCCTTCTGGTAATGCAGCGACCACACCGTCAGCCATAAAGTTTTCCTCCCCGATAGGGAGGAAATCGCCCGGATTATTAGGACACATGGCCTCCTCCACCTTTCCGTAGGAATGGATGCGTTGTAGTTTCCGCATAACCAAGGTTTGGTTGGGAATTTCTGCCTCACGGGCCCTTCTGGCCTTCTCTGACGAGGTGACGGAACACAAACGTGGGCCCTTGGTAACGGAGGAGTCTGCTCCGAAGAAAGGAGGGGAGGACGTTGATGATCCCTTTTAAGGGTTGAAGGTTGGTCCCTAAGCTCCTGAGTCCTATGCCACAGACCTGGAGACGGTGCGGAAGGATTTGGTGTAGTTTGGAATCTCCAAATAGGAGTAGGATGGCGGGTATCTTCCCCCTTAACAGGGGTAAGGAATATATTAGTTCCATTTCGCAACCCGCTCGTTGGAGCGTAATCAGTGACGCTTATTCCTACTCTTCTCATGGAGAAGTTAATAGTGGAACTTACGTCCCTCCAATGCAAGGACTGCGAACCCTTCATCTCCGTAATACTTTTAAGGTCGGACAAGTTTTGGATTGCGTTGAGCATGGCCTTCCCGCAGCGGAGGAGACAACCACCAAATCGTTGTGGTAGACAGACCCTTGGTGAAGGGCGAGGGCCTCCCGAATAAGACGCTCGATTTTCAAGAGCGCTAGGAATATTTCCTTGACAACCTGTGCGGTTCCAGTCTGGTGACAACTTTGTAAGAATTAGTGGAGCTCCGGGGGATCTGAAAATAGGAGGGTATCCAGAGGGGCATCGTCACCATCCTACCAGGTGGGTGCTCGCGGACATTTCTCAACAGGAATATGCAGCGGTACATAGTTGAGGGCGTTTGACCGACGTAACCGTTTCGCAATGATCCGACAGTCATCGGTTGAGATGAGGCGCCCGTGTTCACGGGCACAACGACGCGCATAAATGAATTCCATGTTCCAAGAACGGGACCACTCCCGTTGGGGAGGAAAGATAAGCGATCGAGACTTCACCAAGGGGGACAATTCGGGGGGAGTAGCCTCAATAGGCGTATTGTAGAAGACCAAATTAGCTCTCTAGGGGTAGTCCGCCTCCTGTGGATCGCGCAAGTAAATCCGGTCGGACTTCAATCCCGAAGAGATAAGGAAGCGCCGTTGAGGCTATGAGGCTTGAAGGAGGCGATCCCAGGACGTTTCCCCACACCAGAGGATGAGTACCGCAAGGTTGAAACTCTTAAGAGTTCGGGGCTGTTCTCTTCCACGGGCAGAAACTCAAAGCCGCTCCGGTAGGAATGATTATACGGGTATTGTTCCCACT